>JBCFYV010011172.1:133239454-133444879 GCA_039000515.1 Timema cristinae
AAAGTGCTTTGAATACTTACCAGCCTTGGGATATAGAATTTTGAAACATTACTTTGTAAAGAGTTTAACTTTTTTATTTTCTAAATAAAAATTTTCAATGCAAAATTTATAATTCCTATACTTGATGTAGTTAATAGGAAGTATATTTCCAAGCAATGACGAAACAAACAAAAATTCACGCAAGGAATTGCCGCAGAAAAAGTTGTTTATTTTATTTTGCAATGTTTCTTACTATCCGGTGAGAATATATGCACATGTACAAATTATATCAATGGTTTTAGGGTTGAAAAAAGTTATATTTATGGGATATGTACCCGAATTTGAGCGGAGGAAAAGTGGAAAACAATTTTAGAAAAACTCTCATCAGAACACCCAAATGAGATTCGAACCACGATTTCCCGGTCATCGGTAGTCTAGTCTACTGCGAGAGTAGCTCCTTAGATCATGCGGCCACCGAAGTGGGTGCACAGGAAAAGTTGCTTTTGATGTTTGTACTGAATACACTTATTTTAAACTTTTATGTTATTAAAATCTTCATTATAGAATGTCCATCAGCTTCAATCCTCAAAACGATTGTTAAAGGATTAGTTAGTCCTCTTCTGGTAAGATCAATGAAATATTTAAAATCTGTATCATGCCCAATTAAATAAAATTAAATGGATTAACTTCATTCCAAACGAAAAGTCGCTTTGTAATAAGCATAACCAAAACTGAAAATTCTGGAATCATGTCAGCGGTTGAATATCACTAATCACATCCACAAAATGTTCATCTATTGTATATTTTACTATATGACCCAAAACATTAAAGAGTGAACCACACAACATTTCAAAGCAAGAAAATTACACGAGAAACAAACATCCCACACCGTAAACCAACTGAACTAAATTAGAAATACTGCACATGGCTGTGTTGTCGACCGGCCTCAACGCATTGTTGCCAAACTTCAGTATTACGACCTGTAACTAAAGACGGTCATAGCTATGGCTTAAGTATTAATTACGCTAATAGGTTAGAAATTAGGATTGTTAAAATATAGAGGAAGGGAACCCGCATTTGCGCGGAGGTTGAATGGAAAACCGGAAAACCATTTAGGAAAAATCACCCCTAGTTCACCCGACCAAAATTCGAAACTCAATCTCCCCATGTTATGTTTAATAACTTTCATAGTAAACTGAGTGTACCATATTATTTGGTAATCTTGACAGACTATATTTTACAACCAATATAGGTCTACATAATCAATAATATTGTATGCAATTTAAGGATTGGGAGCTAGTTTCTACTATAATAGCACCTGAAGTTACTTATTGCTATTCGTGGTTGGGTAAAAATAAATGAAAAATATTATATAGCTCCATTATGTAACAATGGAATAGCAGAGTATCTAATTAATTAATGTTGAATAAAAAAGTATTCTCCATACTCTTAAAAATATATTGGAAAGTAGTGCCATTGTGAACGGCTAAAAATAAATGTGTACTTGTAACGTTTATTCCATAAACCACTATTTTCTAAAATAAATGCTTGAAGTATATAACTCATGTTTTGAAATTTATTTGATTTATGAACCTTACATTGTTAAAAGTTTCAAAGAGGAACTTTAAAAATTTTGAAAACATTACAGAAGCGATTTTTCACAATCTTAACGTGGTTGAGAGTATTAAGTTTGATTTTAATTAAAATTACAAATACTGTAACTAAATTATGTAGATAGATAATAAAGTTTTATATGAATATAATAATGTATGATTTTAAAACTCCAAAAATATAAGACTTTTACTTCTTGAATTCTAAAAAATGAAAATAATATAAGTGTACTAATGTGGACAGGGCGGTTCGGATTAATTATTCCTCATTAGAACTCAGCTGTAGTTTTGATGACATAATCAAGATAAAGTAACGTTTTACATCTTCGTGATATTCTTATATTCTCATGATTGACTAAACCAATAGAAATATCGGTTGTTTCAAAGTAAATTATACATTCTTTGATATAAAATTAGCTAATTACAACCCTCACTGGTGACCGAATGGTCTGAGGCGTAGCTGACTGCGTTATCACAGACTGCCGATGACAATAAGATCGGGATTGGAAACCCGTTCGGGTGTACTTAGGATGCTTTTCCCTGAAAAAAAAATGTCCAATTATAATTATTTATTGGTGAGCAGAGCAACGAATACTTAACTTGAATTAAGTGAATTTGTTAACTCATTTTCATATTGTGATTTGTTCACAGGCACGTAGTCTCGAATCCTGTTTCAAACACTTCATTTTTTTTATATAAACCAATGAATAGTTTAGAAAGAGATACATTTCATACAACTCTCAAATACAACTAAACTTAGTTTTTCTGGACCTTTCTTGACCATTCTACACCTAATATCATTGCTGAGGGAATTGCAGGTCTTATGGAGAACAATTTTATCTTCACTCTCCCTTTCAGTTAACTGTTGCCAAATCTCCTCGCTCTCAATTATGTCTAAAGATGGTGTGCTGGGCTTGGAAGGAGCTACTGGCAACCTCGACTAACCAGTGTTGCGAAACTTGTCTAATATTTGAGGGGAGATTGATCACACAAAAACGAGAGAATGACAACGCTGTTTCTCAATAGTATCCATACATTTCCATCAGAGATGATATTCATACCAGTATAGATTATTTTATCAAGATAGGTTAAGTAGACCTACAACTTTATAGATCTCTAGTTGTAAGTTAAAAACTTCATATTTGAGTCAATAAACTAATGCACTCTTACTAATGATTAATTTGAAACAACACTGCTTCTAAAACTGTACAGTCATAATCAAATTTTATCTCGTAATATATCAACTTCTGTATAATTATACTTTTAACCAGGTAGAATATGCGTCAAGCTTCCTATATCCACATAGTTATACACCAAACCTGTTCCATAAACTGCTTCGGTGGCCGCATGGTCCAAGGCGTCACTTTCGCAATAGAACTGACTGCCGAAAACGTGGTGATCGGGCTTTGAATCTCGGTCAGGTGTACTCAGAGTTTTTACTAAATGGTATTCTACCCTATCTCTCTCTCTCACTCTCTCTCTTACCGTGTAAATACAGGTACATTTCCTTTAAATTCAACCACTAATCCCTAACACATTAGTGTAATTAGTTCATATGCATATAACCCGAACGGGTAGTGAAAGATGGTGCTAAAACAATTATATATATATATATTACATATTATACTAAACAGTATATATACAATAACATTAACTAGACCTCAAGTCATTAATGTATCTTTTTTTTGAAAGACAACAAACTAATTTTTATTAGTAACTTTTATACCCTTCTCTGAAATTAGGCCTAGGCACTCTAAAATTATTATTAGTATATCAGGCAGACGCTGTAATGGCAAAACTTTGTTGTATATTCTTATTAAATACTGTTCTAAGCTTTATATTGTTGGTAATAATTTAATGATCATTGCTAATTAATGTCAGTTAACAATGTTGGTAGCAGCAGTGGTGGTTGAGAAGTTTACGGCGTTAATCAGGTTGTCTCAGCAAGAAAGGGTCAACATTCTAAAAGGTTATAATATTATTTGTCATTGTAAGGCAAAAAAAAAAAAGCTTGTATGAACAAATATTCTATTCAGAATGGTCTCCAACTAGAGCTATTTTGAATTTATATTTTATAATAAACTTTTAAAAATCCCATCAACAACATTAATTATTCGCTTTGCAACTGATGTGCTGCTCGTCTGAGGGAATCTTGACGTTCCATTTTTGCGGGAAGTAGCATCCACGATGTTATTGAGCAGTCTATCTCGTGTTACGCTAATGAGTTAAGGATGGGGAAGGTTGAATTTAGAAGAATGGCACCAGAATTTCCGTAAAAGGAATGTGGAAAGCCATTTTAGGAAAAAAACAACCCCAAATGCACCCAACCGAAATTCGATTCCCGATATTTCTGTCATCTGAAGTTTAGTCTATTGCAAGAGTGATGCCTTAAAGCATGTGGCCACTGAAGCAGGTACACATATTTTAAAATTTTCCATTTATATATGTTTCGTTCTAGTTTTAAGGAGATACCCCTCCATCTTCCTGCCAAATTTAAGCTTTCCAGTTCCTCATCTAGAAATGGCTAATATATATCTAGGCACACACACATACAAACATAAACACTTATTTTCCTTTATATTATATAGACCAGCAGTTTGGACCATTATTCACACTGGTAAGCCACATCAAACTAAATAAAATTAGGACGTTCAACATCCGGCCAACATAATTTTTATAATTTCTTTGAACATCCTGAACTAGCTATGGCAACCATAAATCATTTATGGCAGTTAATAAATAAAATAACATAGTTAAAATAAAATAATACCTACTCCTTAAACTGAGTGCACTAATAAACTCAATCCATTGCAAATGCAATCTTTACCTAATGGTGATCATAATATACGTAAAACCAAATATACTTTGTTAGAGAAACTTTTTGAAAAAAAAATTGCATCACATTTCACCTAATAGTATACATGAAATAATATACTCTGTTACAGAAATATAATAAATATCATTTTTTACCAAGATAATCACGGTCCCCAAGCTATGTTGCCAGATCGTTTATTTTAATTGCTATCTCATACCTAGATAGCTGTTAATTTATTCTTTGATTTTTAGCTATGTATTCTCAATACTAATGGCTCTACTAAAAATATTTGGTTTTTATGTTAATTTTTTTTATACCTTTTCATCTTCCTCTACAAAGTTAAAGATTTACACCAAATCAAGATTTTTTTTCTTTTATTAGGTTAGGAAATTTTTAGGCCCCTTCCAGCCCCGCTCCCCCACACCCCGTTTACCGGCACCTGATAATTATTTCCAAACTTTCCAATTTTTATTGTTATGTGGTGTGATCCTTTTACCAAATTGGCGAATTTAAATTTTCTTCCAAGCCGAAAAGTATATTATTAATTCACTTGAAAAGATGTTAGTTACTCCTCATTCCCATCCCCCTCCCATTTACAGTTCGTACATTCCCAATCTGAAATTTTAAGACTTATTTCTCTCTCTGAATGGTAAAACTGGTGTGATTGTTTTACGTGCCTTAAAAAAATTCAGTTTTTAACCATCTCGAAAATAGTGTTCTATATTAATTGTATACATTTTAATCCCTCCAAATCATGATCTTTGAAATTCCATGTTTAGACGCAATTCCTCTATTCGGAAAATATTTACGTAAATGCACATTTCAATCCTCTACCACCTCTACCCCTTATCACCTCCCAAAAAAGTTTTTTTTTCACCTACTAGCCTTGGAAATTTTGAGGGTATCCACCTTCACCCTTTTCCACTCTTTTATTTTGAAATTTAAGAATTTTCAGATATTTAGATTGTTTGAGGTCGTACTTATACCTGCCTGTTAAATGTCAATCTTCTAACAGTGTGAAAAGTAACTTATTATTGTAGTTTTGGAAACATTTAGACCTCCCATTTCACCAGCCTCCTTTTAGAAAAAGTTAATACTCAACACTTATTTAATTATTTGAAATGATCCCTCCTGAAAAATTTAAATTTCCACCTCACTTAAAAAGTTTTGTTGTTGCATCCCTATCCTCCATCCCTATTTCCAGGATTCCCATTTTGAAATTTAAAATGTTCAGACATTTATCGTTATTTAAAGTGGTACCTATACATACTTGCTGAGCTTCGGTCTTATATCACATAAAGTTATTTTTTTCTATTAGTTTAAGATATTTTAACCAGTTCCCTCCCCATTCTCATTTATATAACTCCCACTTACAAAATTCAAATTTTAAGACTTATTTGGTTATCTGGAGTAATTTTCCTGGGTGCCAAATTAACCTTTTATACCACACCTAACAGTATATTTTGTTTTTATATCCCCTCCTATTTTTCTCAAGGCTCCACTTAAAAATTTAAAAATTCCATACTATTATCATTATTTGGATTGGGTTCCTTTAGCTCAATTCCTAATTTAAATTCTACACCACACTGATAAGTAGTGATTTCTATTAATTTTGGAAGCTTTAAACTCTCTCTTTACCTGGCTCACAAATTTTAATTTTCTTCCTAATTTAAAAGTTTCTTCCACTTATAACATTCCCTAGCTCCCCATTTTGAAATTTTCCATTTTTAGATTTTTCTGGTTGTATGTGGGAACCCCTTCCTTTGCAGTTCTGCAAAATTTCAGTTTCCAGCTCATCTATAAGTGCACTATATTATTTTGGACACACACACACACACACACACACTTACTTTCTGCTTTATATTGAAATGTACTGATATTTTACTGCCTCACGTTGGGCGCCAATTGAAATGTTCTTGAATACGGAGCCCTTACGTTGGGCGCCAATTGAAACGTTCTGGAATTACGGGTCCCTACGTAGTGCGCCAATTGTGATGTTCTGGAATATTACTCTACCGCGATGGGTGTTAATTGAAGTGTTCTGGTTCGACACGTTGAGCGTCGATTGAAGTTACACCGTTTAATTAGCTGGTAATTGCCCCGTGGACGAGCACTAATTAAAGCGGTCCGGTGTTTTGATGTTGTGAGTTAATTGGTATTTATAGCCCCGTGATCGAGCGCCAATTAAAGAATTATAATTAATAAACACTTATTATTTTGACATGTTTTTTATTTCTGAATCTCTGTTTATTTAATGAGAAAATAGATCATGTCGAAATATATACGCGGCCTATTGTATGAGCGCGTACAGGTGTTGCTGGACGCCAAGTGCCCAAGTGAGTTATGTCAGTTCTGGACACCAACTGCCTTTACGTTGCACCATTCTTCGTATGTATCCATTGCTCATGGAAGCTTCGAGAAGGTTTAGTTTAGAAAAATAAAATACAAGACAAAAACATCTCTGGGCTACTAGAAGCTTCGAGAGCCGGAAACTGACTCAAGTTACATTTAAAAATCTCTCTTCGAACCTTCGAGAAGAGGAAGTTATTATTTGAAATATATATATTGTCAACCTGACTTGACTAATGTCACGTGCGTGACGTCACTGATCAGTGGCTTTTGCCTTCTTAGAAGAAGAAGTGCTTTAAGCGCCATTTAATATACTACAAAATTTAAATGAAATAAGATATGTTTATAAAATTAAGACGATATTATTGTCAAGGCTTTCACATACTTTTCAGGGGCAAATCAATTACATTACAATATTTTATACCATATGTTAGATAAATAAAATGTTTTTGTGGACACGATACCATGCTTCAAGAAGATTAAGATTAACATAAAAAAGTAATAAGTACATATTAATTCCCCCACCCTATTTTTTATAAATAATCTGTAAGATAATTAGCATTTGTCCAAGAATACTGATCAAACTTGATAATTTTGTAAGAACTATTTTTTAAGAGATGCACTTACATATATAATTTTTAGTAATATGAATTAAAAATATTAATAATACAATTTATGTAACCTAGCATTATCTAGTATAAGTAGGCCTAACTCATTTTGACATTATTAGGAAAGATAGTCTAACTAACAACCCCACACACAAATGTTTTCATAATAATTTAGTAGGCCTAGAAAGATTTTAAATTCATAAAATAAATACATTTTTAGTTCAGATAATTACTTTCGTGTACAACCAATAGGATTCCTAGACATAATGGCCCCTAAATACAGTATTTAACATTCATATTGTATACTTCACCACTAGTTCTCACTATAGCTTCTTAAATGATCACTGTTATTTTACCGAGGTTTCACTTCTAGGAAGCATAAGAAAGATAAAATATAATTAAAATATAAGCATACTACATAGTTTATCCTTTAATTGTGGGCAGGCCTAAGTCAATAAATATGATTGGCACTAGAGTTTCATTATTTACAATAAGGTTAGATATACGCTGTAGTAGATATGCTATTTTTGTTAAGTTTAAAGTGTTGCGTTATAAATGCTGCTGTAGTGTTTATATGTACTGATGTGAACAAAAATCACAAATATGTTCGTACAAAGATATTTATTTAAGGTTTAATCGAGGGAGTTTTTTTTTTACAATATTTACACACTGCGTTAGAAATAAAATAAAATATTCCATCATATTACACTTCTTTGCACCAAGATAATAATATATATCGCGACCCTCAACATTGTAGGTCTGAATTAGTTTCATTCCAAAATAAAAGAGTTATTTTCATTTGCCTGCTCTCTTGTTGGGCAAAAAGAAGAATAAAAATAAAAATAAAATACTCGCTGAGCAAAGCCGTCCGGGCTGTTTGCCGGGTAGCGGATGACCATCCCCGGGACATATTTCTTGCCTTCTTCCTGTTCTCCTTCTAGCCCCGCCCCTCCTATCTCTCTTCTTCCTCCATGGCCTTACAATTCACTAAGAGATCTAAACCACTTGGAAAAAGGGGTCAATATACGAAGAACAGATTGCACATAAAACGAATCTTGCAGTACCTCATCTCAAGAGAGATGTTTTACTATCCACCTCAATTATTTCAACGATTCTTCTTTCAATATAATAATTGGTTGTTATTCTTACGCAAATATTTATTTATACCGGTACATGTAAAACTTCTACTGTTTTATCCAATATTCTTTTAAAGACTAAAATGGGGGAAATAGTCGTGAAAGTTTTTGGGAAAGAAATTGTGTTTCATCTTGTGACGATTTAATTTTCCAATTTTGACGCATTGTTGGTCGTAAACTCTAGTTTATTCTAACAATAGACAAATGTATCGTGATGATTTTACTCCATAAAACATACTTCTTAAAAGCCCTTCACAGTTGTCAAAGGCTCCCACCCTTCCCATATTTCACCCTAGAGACGGACTTGTCAACTTCAACTCTTCCTTTCTCTCTTACACGCGAGTCCCAAAAACTTTCTTGTGCTTTAATGATCAATTATAGTGTCCACTCCATGTTTTCACATGCCCACTCTCTTATTGGACATGTCTAGAGCAGAGCTCTTCTCCTATTCCCGCCCCCCCCCCCCTCACACCATCTCCTTTTCCTTTTTTGAAGCCAGTTATTGTCTTTCTCGCACGCACGCCCACTTCTGATTCTCACAATGGCAAATTACCGTACGTAGGGAAAAAATTACACAGACAGAAGGTCGTTGTTAGACGTGTAGAATTTAACTAATTTTGCTCATTCATAACGTCATTCATTTGTCTTTGTGAAGGGCCAAGCGTCTTTTTACACGGCTATTGGGGTTATTGTGACACACAAACTTGTAGAGAACGTTTAAATGATTGTATGACCTACCGTGGCGTAGCTGGTTCAGGACCATGTATCATGCACCGGCCTATTGGTTTGAGAGACTATTATATTAAACACGACTTATAAAGTTTAGTGTACCTAGCTAAACATAATATGTAAAGAGAAATATATATCTTTACAAATTAAAGTATTGCACTAAATAATTGTAAGATAGTATTAGATTATCTAGAACGTTTAATATATTATTAATTCTTCTTAGCACCACGTCTTACTATCCATTCGGGTTTCACGCTTATTAACTAATTACGTTTATTGTTTTAGGGATTAGTAAGGTTATATTTTGAGGAAGTGTAGCCACATTTGCGTGGAGAGAGAGAGTGGAAAACAATTTTTAAAAACCCACCTCTACACCCGACAAAAATTCGAACCTCGATATCCCCGTCATCGGCAGTCTAGTCTACTGCGAGAGTAGCGTCTTAGACTATGCGGCCACCAAAACGCGTATAGTATTAACTATTTCACAACTTGCTTATTAATATAATTAATGAGATATTAAAACATGATAATATGTAATAATAACATAACTATGCTATTGAATTTTAAATATAATAAGCTTGTGTTGGTTACATAGAATCACCGGCGTTCAAATATATTCAGTCTTTAGCATTTTATTTTTGAATAAGTCAGACTTTTTTCCCCAAACTATTACATTTAACCCCATGATTTATAAAAACTTATTTCAAGGGATATGGCTGTAATATATTTTTGAGAACATATACCATAATCAGCGTGGAGAATGGATTAAGAAAACTATAATTGTAAATCACATTTGTAAAACTATCATTCAGTGCCCCCAGCTGATATTCGAAACTTGATCTGCCCTTCAACCATTGGTGTGGATTTTAGATTTTGTTGAAAGACGATACAAATATTTTAGCATACTAGACTAACAACTCAAGAAGTTAGTGCAACTGATGCACTAACTATAACTTTTATCTCATTATTGTGTTAAGTAAGCATCTGTAAAACTAAACAATATTTAAAACTTTTTAAAAATAAAATTATTTACAGCTTATATCCATGGAGATATGAATGCCAATTATTTATTTATATTTATCTAAAAATATTATTGAAATACAATTTAATAGAATGTATATTGTTAAGTCCTTCTCAAAATTAACCCATAAAGAATTTGTAATACAAATATAAACATTTAATTGTATTAGCTTTGTACAGAGCCTTTGTCAAAATGTATAACTTGAATTTAAATTGATAAATTAATGTATGTTGAATTTTGTTAGGTCCTAATTAAAATTACTTTTCTGGGTAGCAGATAATTTGCTTTTGTGCGTCATGCATAATGTTATTACAATATTATCAAGAGGGGGATGTTAAATAATAGTGAACTGTTGATTAAACCGTTTATAGGATAAAGAAAATAGATTTATCGATACGAGTATCAAACTTAATAAATACACGTCAATGAATTCTCCAATGTATTTATAAGGCTTGTGAAAGTCAAGCTATTAATTACCGATTATTAAAATCTAATTTTGTTAGTAACCAACTGTATTAAAGTTTGTTTTGATGTTGAGGATTAAAACAATACCTTTATTTTGGGCAAGTGTTTGGATTTTTGTTTGATACGTTCACATTATTATTCGTCACATTAAGTGGAGTCTGTATTCAGCGGGATTTTGTATTAATAAATTATCTATGTCTATATTTTGTTTTTGACCCGTGTCAGTTTCAATAACAACATTAGCTCTATCGATATGATTAAGGATAATCTTACTTACTCTATTGAATTAGGAAAGAAATATATGTTATATCATAAATAATAAATTTATAAAGAAATATTTTAAATAAAATATAAATAGTTGTAGTTTGTTATGTCAGTTCAGCACATTTCCCCTTCACCCGCTAACACTAATCCCACAATTAGGCTGCTCTCCTATATTCCGTTATCCATTCTCCCGACCATTAATTCTCCTCATCTATCTCCCTCCCATCCCCCAATTCGGTAATTGGCTTAACATCCCTTCCCCTACCCCACCTTCCCCTACAACTCTATCTTTGTTCCTCTTTCATACACTCAGCCATTCAATCGCGTACACGTCAATTAGTCTAAAGTGTAGACCAAGTGATTTAGGCGAACGTACTTTATGTGAAGTTAATTTTTAGAATAAAATGACTTAAGGAAATAGGAAAATTCTGGGAGCTGTAAAGGAGTAGGCATAAGACTGTGCATTGCTGGTATAAGCTCAATGACAAGAGGAATGGACCTGTTGTAAGACAAAATTAATAATAATAACGATAATAATAATAATAATTTTAATATAATGGTCAAAATACATCTGGTTCAATGATATTAATTTTAAATTTTAAGCCAAATTAATTTAGGCCATCTCACTTTGGTATTATTTTTCTCTCAATTAGTACAAATTACCTTAAGTGAAGTAACTTTTGGTTTAGTTAATTTTTAAACTAAACTAATTAAGGTAATTTATTTAGCATTAAGCGGTAGTATTAAAATCTTCAAATACCAAAACTAAGGTGCCACAATTCATATATTTAAATGTACGGCATGAGTAACCATAATGACAATTATAGTACTAGCTTCAAATATTCTAGTTAGGTGTGGGCCTGGTAATTCTTCTAAGGATTTTGGGAAAAAAGTACCTTTTAATATCCAGTTTATTATAATCTCGCACTATAGTTTTCAAAACTGCCAATATAGACGTGTAAGATTAATGTAACTTTTCTTAGCGCTTGATAGTTACGTTTCGTTATTTCACAGTTAAAAACCTCTAGCTTACTTTTTATAATTTATATATTTAATTAAAATATAATCTAAATAATTTTATTTAGATTAAAATAATTTTGTATTTATAGTTAACTATAGGAATTACTGAAAATATATACCTAATATATTAAAATCTTTGAATGTATTAATTTACTACTAATAAGAATTGACCCCCTTTTCATCTCAGTCATGCATTTGATACATAGATTCTAAAACTTAACCTGTATAGATTATACACGTGGTATGAAATTAAACGCTATCTGTATAGAGGTAGACATGTCACTTTACTAATTTCAAATAAAGAACATTGTCAAACCAGCCCACTATGATAAATATAATAGTTATTTAAATAAAACAGTTTAAAAGTAAATTCAAACACCACTTTAGAAATAAAAAATAAATGTGTAATTAATATAAATTTCAACACATTTGTTGACTAAACAAATACACAACTGAGACGATTCCTGGATATATCAGTGGTTAGAGCATTGGCGTACTAAGCCAAAGGTCCCGGGTTGAATTCCCATGTCCAGATGCCAGTTTTCAATTCAAAGAATTTTTATTAATACAAACTAAATCATATTAGTCCTAGGGTTGGTCCAAAATTAATCCAATATTAATCAAAAACCTAGTGTGTGGTGTGTGTGTGTGTGTGTATGTGTGTGTGTGTGTGTTTGATATATATTATTATGAAAATGTCTCAAAATATTATGAATTACCTAAAGCATAATTGTTAGTAACTATGCTTCTTAATGTTTTTAATGTGATTTACTATGTGATATGCACACATAATAATATTAAATTAAAAAATATTGTTTGATTTTTAAATATTTTTTTTGTAGATTCGTATGCATTCCTGTACATATTGGGATATTCAAAAATATAGACATACTTTATTTGACTAGCCTTACATAAATTATAAAGGCTTTACCTTGAAGCCAATTAAAATACGCCAAATATTTAAAAAGTTATCAAAATACGTTTGCAAACATTACTTTTTCATTTTGATTTGAGTGAATAGTCCCTCTATTATTTGTTGTGAATTTGTGATATAAAAAGTTAATTTGATTATGTTTCATCATTGTATTTATGAGCGAATATTAATTTAAAATTCGTTCTAATTCAAAACAAACTCTCAGGTAAAAATCTTACTTTTCTCTTATCATAAATCTGACATGTGCATAAATCAAATTCAATTTATTAAAAAAATAATCTGGATACACCAATTTTAAATTTTAAATCTTAAATCCATTCCTGAAGAGCTACCTTAAAAAATAATTAAACTTAAACAACTTAGTGGTGGGAAAAATACATATAAAGAATACAAGTTTAGCTCCCGTGTCAAAGATAATAATATAAGTATTTCAGAAATTAAATAAAAATAATAAATTAATAAATGGTGAAAGGTGTGACTGGTTTGGAAACTGTGTCAAATAAAAAATAGAAATATTTAAATAAATGTTATCATTCCCACGAACTTTAAACTATCTTATTAGCACCTCCATCAAACTAAATACCTAGGCAGCTCGATAAAAAAAATCAGTTACATATTATCAAGTTTAGTTTAGTTTAGTTTTTAAGAACCGCGTATTACTACCCGTTCGGGCTATATGTTCATATACTAACTAAGCTGATATGTTAGGCAAGAATAGGTTGAATTTAGAGGAAATGTATACATATTTGCTTGGAAGAAGAATTAAAAATTCCTTAGGAAGAACCACCCTCATTACACCCGAACGGGACTCAAACCCCGAATTCCCCATCATCGACAGTCTTGCCTATTGCAGGATTGGCTGGCGCCTAAGATCTATGCGGCCATTGAAGCGGGTCATGCTGTGTTTTAATTGTTTCGTTTAGAATCAAGGCTATTAACTACTAAATTTAAGTGGTGAGGAGCAGAGAGATAGTTTAATCGATAATTAAAATGAACGTGGAGAGGGGAGGGTAAACCCCCCTTCCTCCCAGTATGTCCAGTCGAGATTCAAACTCAACATCCCCATCATTGGCAAACCAGTTTATTTCGAGAATGACGACCCCTTAAACTGTTGGACCATCGATTTTTTCTCAGTTATGTCCTTATGTCGTCATTATCTTAATATGTTACTTGCTCAACTTATAATCTAGCCAGCTTTATACAATCCAATCAAACACGATAGAGGGAAAGAGAGAATTTTAAGTTAATTCCCGAATTTACATTGCGAGAGATGTAGGTAAAAAAAACCTTGCCAGTGTACCCGTCCAAGGCTGGCTTAACCATTATAAGCACCTGTTTAGGGCATCTAGGGTAAGGTGGCGAGGGGAGGGGGCACCAGAGTGTGTTTTCCAGTGCTGGATGCAAATGGTGTTGAATCAAGCTCCACAAAAGGAGGGGGGGGGGGGGCTTACAATAAATGACAACCAAACATATACATAAATATACAAAAATGTTAATAATAATGATGATGGTGACCTGACAGTCTAGGGTAAGGTGTCGGACTTCTGTGCTGAGGGTCCGGGGGTTCAATCCTCGGTCCCGGCACAGATTTATCTGATTGTTAAACCCTTCCTTCACCTCTGACAAGACGTTTATTAATCACAACTTGTGAATGTGTGGAATGCCAGGCCTCCACCGTGGTTCGGATTCCACGTTAAACTGTAGGTCCTCCATTTCATCTCACAATCACCCTACCATTACACATTAGCGTAAGTGGGTATAACCCGAACGGGTAGTAAGACGTGATGAAGATAATAATAATAATAATAATAATAATCTATTACTATTATATAATAAATAATTATTGTTGTTGCGGTCCATACATAGTGATATTTATGTTATGCAAAGGAAGCCTTAAAACGTCTAGCTGAAGACCAATCACAAAAGGGAGATACTAGAAGAGAAGCAGACGATATTGAAAATAAGATGAAAGAGCTAGCATTTGTTTTTATGTCAAGCCGTTGTGATGAGATTTTGTAAACTTTTTATAGAGCAAGATAAGTTTTTCAAAATAAGGATGTGAACTTAAAAAAAGGTGAGGTGTAATAAAAATATATTTTCTTCATTTATTATACAACGGAAGGTAATGCCGAGATGATTAAAGAGATATATGTATATTGGGCACCACTCTTAGTAGCTATGAGTAAAAAAAAACCCTTTAGCTCAGCTAGCTCTGATAGTGGCACGATGACTTAATACTCGAGACCACTGGGTGTACTCGGGGTAGGGAAATTAATATCTTTAACATTACATTATCTAGAAAACTTTCCCAACTACAATAATGCTGTGCTGCAAATTTCTACACGAGTTGAAGGAAAATATATAAAATATAGCGTGAACAATTTAAATAAAATGGATCACTGAATTGAAATGTACTAATTTAAACAACAATAGAAAACAAAAACAACTATTACATTTTTTGTTTATTATTATTATTATTTCATTGCTACCACATCTCAATTCTACCTATGGAATTCCGGGTAAATATAATCATAATTTTACAAAATTGAAAGAAAAAAGAGTTTTTACATCTATTTTTGAACTAAACTAATCAATAAAAAAATTGTTAGCAAAAAAATAAAATAAATCAACAATCAATAGTTGTATTAATAATTTTGCAGAGAATAACATATTAATTGAGGTTCTAAAAGAAATAAAATGTCTGAATTTTTTAGATTTATACTAGAAAATTGATGTGAGAGAGAGTTTAAAACAAATTAATGTTGAAGATATGGCTAAATCTCACCAATAAATATGCCCATGTTGAAATAGCACAAAGGTCTGTTATTTGTTTCCTATTCTTAATTTCAACTCCTCCACACTTTAAGTAAATAAACAGTTTCTCGCTCTTCCCTAGACACTTTACTTTCTATTTGTGTACTTGTATTTTACTTTTAAAAAATGGTTTCTCTTTAAAACATAAATTTAGCTAGGAGCCACACAGATTTTGTTCTATGTTTATAAGACACCGTGACCTGGTGGTCTAGGGGTAAGGTGTCAGACTTCTGTGCTGGCGGCCGGGGTTCAATCCTCGGTCCCGGCACAGATTTATCTGATTTCCAAACCCTTCCTACACCTCTGACAAGACATCTTGTGAATGTGTGGAATGCCAGGTCACCACCGTGGTTCGGATTCCACGTTAAACTGTAGGTCCTTCATTTCATCTCACAATCACCCTACCATTACACATTAGCGTAATTGCGTATAACCCGAACGGGTAGTAAGACGCGGTGCTAATAATAATATAAGACACCGAGAAAGGCCTCAATATTCTTCAAAAAAATGTCTAGGAATCAAATTTTAAAACGTTCTATTTTTTTCCAAGTACAAAGTGTAATCTTATTTTTGCTAAAAGAATTACTTATAATATAAATTTAATAGTTGTTTGACTCAGTCTTTCAAATACGTAATTACGTTGACAACTTTACTGTTTATTTGTTTTAAATTTCAATCACAACTCCTAAAGTTTCGAATATTAATTATGTATTTACAATTATATATAAAATATACTTACATTTATTTCACTATATTAAATTTTCCTTCTTTAGTTTGATTCATAAAATGCCAACATGACATGCCTTTTTTTTTTAGGTTATCTTAACGCTATCGGCGTTAGAGAGGGGTTTATTTAGAAGCTATTATGTTCTTAATTTAATTTATGTTCTTGGACGCTTATAACATCTGGCTGTAATTTGAAGAACTAACTGCCCCTAGCGGGAGAGATTATTATTCTCATTTGGATTTATGGTGCGAAATTTAAAAGTTAATTCTAAAAAGGATTTATGTTTATTTGTCAAATTATAATATTAAGTGATTTTTACAATGGTACTATCTTTCATTGTCTAAAGAGTTCAGATTTTTTTATTAGTAGTAAATCTCGGCAACTATGATTCTCCTAGGCCAGAAGTTAGTTTTTTTTAAAAAAGAGAACATGTTTGTTAATTGTTAGTGGTTTTTTGTTTTGTTGACTCACAAAAATTGTTGAAAATATAAGGATAGTCTCCATTTGGGCCATCTTAAATATATTATTTCTCTATGATTAAACATAATTTTGGAAGCATAAAGTTATTTAAAAGCAATGAATAACCTTCAAAGAAAGGCAGGAGATAGTTTAAAGAAGAATAGGTAAGATATAAAACGTAGATTACATGATAGTTACCCGAAAATGAGCTCACCAAGCTACATTATTGAATGAGACAAAATCCATCATCATACAAGTATTGGAATTGTCAAATTATATATACATATATTAACTAAATATTTTAGCCGAATATAAAACCTAAATTAAACCTGTTGTATTATCATTTCATTTCAAGGAATATTTTTGCAGTAATTCATAATTTTATTTTTGTGTTTTTTCATCACATTTCAATTGAGTTTAAAAATATTTCAAGTGTTTCTTCACAATATTTATATTAATTTTTTATAATAGGAGGCATTCCTTATTAGGTAGCATTTATTCAAATATTTTTTTCACAATATTTACAATCACTATATAAATTTCATGGTGTCATTGGATTGTATATCATATTCATGTACATGGTGATTTTAACATCGTATAAATATTTTCTGTTGGTTGGATTTCCAAGCCAAGAATAATAATCTGCTCCCGGGAGTCCTTTGCTGTAAGTGTTCAACTTTAATTTAATAAAAAAAAACTTTAGATTAAGTCCAGGGGTCTTAAGAGAAGGGGTTTTACTATCTTTAGTAAACATATACCCATTTCTAAAAATAGGAGGGGTTGGTAGTTTGCGCCCAATATGATATCAATAAAATAAAATAAATTTATTCATACATAAAATAATAAATTAATTTTATTTATTTTTACCACAAAAGGGAAAACTTATGCATTAAAACAAAAGATAAAATGTTGGCCATGGACTAGGGATAAATAAAAAATAAAATACAATTTTAATGTGCTAGTTTTGAAGTATTTACAACAATTTATTTTCTTCTGTTATAATTACGAGACACGCCAATCACTTGTTTGACAGTCCTGGGCATGCGTTAGAATAAACTCATGGCCGACAATGAAAATAAATAAAAGAGATTCAACAAACTTCAGAGAAGGATAAATATGTTTGATTAAAAGGTAAAAGTGTTTTGCCTTAGCTCAAAATTCATTATTTCAATTATTTTAAACAGTGTTAGATGGTCTTACTTCCGTTTTATTGTGAATGGATATACATTGTATTATTTTGTCACGCATGACAACACAGTGCGTTATGCCGTGGACGAACTTTGAGGTACATCATTTAAAAAAAATATTGTAATATACCGACATATTAAAAAATTTAAAGAAATACACGTGTGGTGGCAAATAACGTTACAGAAGAGTTGTATGGGTCAATAGACGACCAACTGTGCACTTCAAGAGATGACGTTGAAAGATTTGCAAAACAATATTGCAAAATATATATTACCAGTTATTGATTACAGTTCAACTTAAAGTTGTAAACGTATATTAAAGAAGGTACCCAATGATGGAGATTCACCAGAAGTATATTTTGAATGAGCTTTATAACATATTTATAAAATACAATATTGATTGTGCATTTATCTTTAACATGAATGGTCACAAATTGCACAATATGAGCTTTCATTTTCCCAGTTGAAAACTATTAAAAATTCTAACAGAATAACTATGTGACAAGATAGGCTGGATGGGCAAGTTTACAGACAGATTTGTTACGTCAGATTAGTTATGAGGACTTGATCAAAGAATTTATAACTAAAAAAAGTAGGAAATAACTTTTAAAAGTAAAAATAGAGCTATAAGTAGTCAAAAACAGACGCTATTTTGCAGCTTTTGATCCAATCATGATGATGGTTTGTATCTTATAGATTAGAAAGCAATGAAATAAAATGTTTTGTTCCGTGCCAACCCAACTACATTTATTTCAATAAAAAGAATATTTTTCAACATGTTTTTCTCTTGTAATATTAAAAAAAATAATCAAAAAGTTTTAAATTATTGTTTATATTCCCATAGATACAAGAAACGAGTTTTCTTATATTGCTTGCTGCTATTTAGTGTTAAATGACCTAATCAATGTATTCACTATTAGACAATTTATAAACAAGCTAATTAAAGCTATACATTTAATTTACTATAGTTTGTTCTTTTTACTATAATTGTTCTTTCAAATATCTTATGAAAATATTTTTTCCCGTTTATTTATATATATATATTGGAAAACGGGGGATAAGGGATAAGGATAATGATTATTAATTGGAACTAAAACTTCAAGCAAACTAATGTAAATTTAATTATACCAATAGCTATTAACTAGTCTAACTGCAACAATGCTTGTTATTTGTATAAAGTTACTCGGATATTAATGAGATTAAAGGGTGGTAATTATATACGCCTTTGTAAATATTTAATTATAGCATGGAGAAACACGAGTTCATAGTCAAGATTAATGAGGCAATTCTTCAACAACATTAATTAATGAAATAATCACATCACTGATTAGTTACATTTCAATGATGTGGTGCGCTGGGCGCTATCAAAAAATGAAGCCACTTCATACAGCAGTTTAAATTTCATTTCTATGTTGTCTACGTATTGAATGAAACCTTTCAATGTTGCTAGAGCGGATTTCATCTGCTGTTTTATTAAAGTTTAACACGCACTTCTGGCAAGACTCTTAATTAAACTGATTATTTAGTGTAACAAGCTTTGATTTATTGCACTGTTCTAGTGCAAATATTTTTATTTTAATATATTTCACAGTAGAGTTTGTAAACCAACAAAGAATGTTTTGAACTTATTAATTCTCATTACAGATATCTAAATGAAGAAAAATTGTCCAATAGCTACATAATCTATCCCAAAATTATTCGAAATTACAACATATGTTTAATCCTACACATTATTTAAAATAACAATCTACGAATTTGAGCCTCGTGTGAAATCAATTAACGGGTGTGTGAAATTAATCAACGGAAAACTGGGCCTGGTTTTGAGTGCCAATTATACGTAGTGAAATTAATTCCGGTACTCTTATACATCTGTTATAAACACATGTGATTTTTACTAGCAAGTATATGAGAGCCTTACAATTATATGTTTAATTTAAATTTTTATTTTAGCAGATAATCCCAGATTTATTTGAGTTTCGCTCTTAAAATGCAAACAATCACCGACATTCTTAAAATTTGGACGAAATCGGCGTTTGGTGACGTTCTGAGTGTAATCATCCAACATGAAGGAGTAGATGATCCATTGTTTGTTTTATAAGGATTTTCCAATCGATTTATTTAGTTATTTTGTATTAGTTACTTAGAATTTATTCAATCACTCTTTAATATTATTTTATACTTCCAAGTAGGAACGTAGCTCAGGAATATTTGTGGAAGTTGGGTCAATGTATTCGTTAAATTTTGAATATCCTGGTTCCAGAGTTGGTGCCTTCAGGATTGTATAAAAATAAGTCAAATTAAGCATGGTTAAGGCAAGTTGTGTCAAGTTAAGTAAAGTCAGGTAAAGCTAATCAAGTGAAACTAGGGCTTCTCAAGTGGGATCAAGGCTACCCAAGGGGGTCAAGGTTACTCAATTTGGGCCAAGGTTATTCAAGTAGTGACGAGGTTTATCAAGTGGGTCTAAATTTACTAAAAAGGGGGTCAATGTTATTTAACTGGGGTCAAAATTATTCAAGTGGGTTCAAGGTTGTTCAAGGGGGTTCAAGGTTATTCAAGTGGGTCAAATCATAATTTCAGTAAGGTAAGTTTTGTCTGCTCCACGTTTTACTAGTCTTACTACCCGTTTGGTTATTCGCATATTTTAGACTAATAGAATTAGGTTATAGAACATGGAATTAAGAGGAAATTACTTGCATTTGCCAGGAAGGGTAAAGTAGAAAATGATGTATGAAACTCTCCTTAATATACCTAGCCGAGATTAGAAGCTCGACCAAACCTTTAATGAAAAACCAGACAATACTAGACATAAGCCTTTTTCTGCGTGCCCACCAGATTAGGTTTGAAATTTTTATATATATATTTTTAGCACGTCTTACTACCCGTTCAGATTATACGCCTATTAGTCCACGTAAATTGGGATTTTTAGAAGAAACAATTTCTAAAGAGTTTGTATTTGGTACACGATCTCTCAATGGGGTCAGGAATAAAGATCATGAAGTTTATCTCATCTGCCCGATGGATGCAATATCCTCTTTATAGCGATAAATCACCCCAATGGAATTTGGCGCTGGTTTTTCTCAATCTTGTTCCGAGCTGTTAGTTGAACGGAAGAATAGGATATTGATAGAAATATTTTCCCCTAAATTCTACGTTAAAAGTGTTTTAATAAACATTTGGCTTTTTTACACCCAACTCTAGCAAACAATGTTCATAGTTAATGGTAACTTATAGCGCACAGCCAAAAATCATCCTAACGTGTTTTTTCACAGCAAATATCTCAAAACCAACCGGTTTGACAAAAACATTAAGGGGGAAATTACAGAGTGGAATCTTATTCAAGATACATGTGTTGCATGTTTTTTTTTACAAATGATTTACATTGATTTACATTCTTTTCGAAAAGGTAGATTTTTTAAAAAAATTCGAGGTAGTTTCCACGCCACCCATTAGATAGAGTTTTGACGCGTTTTTTGTATAGTGGTTTCCCCAGTGGGCCTATTCCACTAAAATTTTCTCTAGTTATATTCATTGATGAGGTTCAATTAGATCTCCTTCGATCGCTTTGTCTAAGGATCCTTGTCCATGACAGTTGGGGCACATAGTTGTAAAGCAGCAGATGTTGATGGCAGTCTTGATAAAATCGCGAATATATGAATCGAATGACCGAACAACTTGCTTGATAAAATTAATCTTTAATGATTCAAATATTTTTAGGTTAGTGTAGTTTTGTATGATGCAAGTGTAAATCGATTTCCAGCACTTGCAATAGCTTCTTCTTTTGTTGTCAGGGGATTTCTAAATTTAGGGACAATGTCTTCCAGATCTTTACTGTTATTTAGTTTACCTTTTGTTTGTAATTTCCTTTCGCAACCACTAAACCCTTAAACAAAGAGCACGGAATTTTTACTGTTTTTAAAAATTATCGAGAACTTCAAATCGCGATAACTATACTTACTTTCCTTTAAATTTCCTTGAGATTAAAACAAAATCGGATGTCTCTATCTTTAGGAAGGCAATAAAGCGTGAGGGAAGATCAACGTCCCGGTCAACAATGACCACTCTATCATGTCGTTGAGATTCGTTTATGGCAGTTTTAACGATCAAATCGTTGGGATCATCTGGTGCAGTAATTATTTTCATTCCCTTCTATTTAAAAATCTTTACCAGTTGTGAGATTAAACAATCCTTAATGCCTTATTGACATCGCTCTACTAGTTGTGAAATTAAACGGTCCTTATTTCCTTATTGACACCCCTCTACTAGTTGTGAAATTAAATGATCCTTAATGCCTTATTGCACCCCTCTACCAGTTGTGAGATTAAACAAACCTTAATGCCTTATTGACATCTCTCTACTAGTTGTGAAATTAAACGGTCCTTATTTCCTTATTGACACCCCTCTACTAGTTGTGAAATTAAACAATCCTTAATGCCTTATTGACACCCCTCTACCAGTTGTGAGATTAAACAAACCTTAATGCCTTATTGACATCTCTCTACTAGTTGTGAAATTAAACGGTCCTTATTGCCTTATTTACATCTCCCTACTAGTTGTGAAATTAAATGATCCTTATTGCCTTATTGGCACCCCTCTACTAGTTGTGAAATTAAACGGTCCTTATTTCCTTATTGACACCCCTCTACTAGTTGTGAAATTAAACAATCCTTAATGCCTTATTGACATCTCTCTACTAGTTGTGAAATTAAACGGTCCTTATTTCCTTATTGACACCCCTCTACTAGTTGTGAAATTAAACAATCCTTAATGCCTTATTGACACCCCTCTACCAGTTGTGAGATTAAACAAACCTTAATGCCTTATTGACATCTCCTACTAGTTGTGAAATTAAACGGTCCTTATTGCCTTATTTGCATCTCCCTACTAGTTGTGAAATTAAATGATCCTTATTGCCTTATTGCACCCCTCTACTAGTTGTGAAATTAAACGGTCCTTATTTCCTTATTGACACCCCTCTACTAGTTGTGAAATTAAACGGTCCTTATTTCCTTATTGACACCCCTCTACTAGTTGTGAAATTAAACAATCCTTAATGCCTTATTGACACCCCTCTACCAGTTGTGAGATTAAACAAACCTTAATGCCTTATTGACATCTCTCTACTAGTTGTGAAATTAAACGGTCCTTATTGCCTTATTGGCATCTCTCTACTAGTTGTGAAATTAAACGGTCCTTATTTCCTTATTGACACCCCTCTACTAGTTGTGAAATTAAACGGTCCTTATTTCCTTATTGACACCCCTCTACCAGTTGTGAGATTAAACAAACCTTAATGCCTTATTGACATCTCTCTACTAGTTGTGAAATTAAACGGTCCTTATTGCCTTATTTACATCTCCCTACTAGTTGTGAAATTAAATGATCCTTAATGCCTTATTGGCATCTCTCTACTAGTTGTGAAATTAAACGGTCCTTATTGCCTTATTTACATCTCCCTACTAGTTGTGAAATTAAATGATCCTTATTGCCTTATTGGCACCCCTCTACTAGTTGTGAAATTAAACAGTCCTTATTACCTTATTGGCATCTCTCTACTAGTTGTGAAATTAAACGGTCCTTATTTCCTTATTGACATATCTCTACTAGTTGTGAAATTAAACGGTCCTTATTGGCGAATTTTCCTAGCATTTATTTTTTTGCCGCTAATTCAGGGACGTATTTTCGAAGAAAACAATTGCAGGACATGTGCTCTTTAAAAGTTGTTGCTTTTTGTACTGTAGGCATTTTCAGCATAGTCGTCAAACTTCACGGTAATTATGTGGCCATAATGTTAACGGCAGAAATTGACATATTCCTTTTAAATGTCTCCAAATTTCGGCATACCAAAGGTTGAATCAAGTTTCCTACATCAACAATGAATTCGCACTCACCTAAATCAATAAGTCGTTCTGAAAATGAAAGAAAATTTCGTACAAAGATCATTTCTAATGTCGTTCTCACTAAGCCTGTTTTGTCAAATATATGAAGAAAAAAGTTCACTACATTTTCTTTAAATACTTGAACAGACTGTGAAAAATGCGAAACAATTAAATATAATGAGCCAAGAAACCCTTTTTTTTAACTAGCACTTAAACATTGTATAAATATGTATATCTATATAATCACATATTTGGTGTTTATTTTCAGATCAATTAAATCATATGGAATGTGTGAATATAATAATAATAATAATAATAATAATAATAATAATAATAATTAGGTGTTTTGTTTTACGACGGGTCCATTCCTTTTGTCAATGAACTCCAACCACCAATGCGTCTTGTCCTCCGTCTCCTTTTTCAGCCCTAGAATTTTCTTCTTTCTTTCATGTCATCTTATATTTGAATCCTCCTTCTTCCTAAGCTCCTCTTTCTCTCAACCTTTCCTTCTATGACGGTGTGCAGAAGAGAGCTCCTCCTAAGTATATGTTCGATCCAGTTTTATATACAAAATAATAACAAAATAATAATAATGTTCATTTGGGTGCCTATTCCCCACCGGGGCTTTGACCCTTACGATTTAGACATATATACAGCACACAAAAGAAAACAAAAATATACTCTACACATACACAACACACACAAACAACACAAATACTCACATAGCTTAAGTAAAACCAGCCCCAAACCACCAAATGAGTGAAAATGTAGACATAGAGATCCGTTATTTTAATGTTTGTTTAAGTACTAATATTTTTTAAAACCAATATAATTTGAGATTTAACATATAAAAAACCTGTAACTTAATTTAATTACAAGTGTTCCAACCCAACTTACTATTTTGCGAAGTTTTATTTAGCTAACTAGATATTCGAGGGACTCCAATGGTCGGCAAATACTTTTTCGCGCCCCCTCCCCTTACATTCACAGATCGCAGAGCCTCGAGCAGGTGCCGCAAATATCAAATATAACAGTATGTGATGCCTGAAAAGCTAAATATACAACAGAAATACCACAAATTTAAATTCACTAACACACTGACCCAGCCACAGGCTGGAAACAGTTGATGAAAAATAATTAATATACGATCATGTTCTACTAACAAAAATACAAAGTGCGCTTTTGCGAAAAGAATGAAGAAAATTAATTAAAATTACTAATTTTTTGTAAAATAACTTCAAAACATGGATCTTTTAGATACATTTTCTCTGTAATTTCCCCTTTAACTATTGTTCTTGTCAAACAATCCGATTTTGAGATATTCGCTTTGAAAAAACACTTTAGGCTGATTTCTAGCTGTGCACTACTAACTACTCTTAAATTTAAACGTTGTTTGCAATAATTGTGTGGGGATTAGCCGAATGAATGGTCAATGAAACTCTTCTTGCCTAGGATTCAGCGATGCATATTTTCATTCATATCCTTTTTTTTAGTGCGATTAACGGCTCGAAAGAAAAATGAGTAAAACCAGTGCCAAATTCCCATTGGATGTGGCTTTTCACCAACAGGGGGATGTTTCATCCACTGGCAGGTGGGAACATTTCCGATATTTATTCCTGAAGCAATTAAGAGTCCGTATACACAATATAAACTTTGTGTAAATTGTTTCTCCTACTTGACTATTTTGGTCTAATTTGCTCCTACTTTGTATTAATTATGCTAATGGTTTCAGGGATGAGGAAAATGATTTATATAATTACATATATACTTATATACATATAGGGTGTGTATACGCACTTGACTGTACGGAGAGTGGAAAATCATTTTGGAAAAACCACCCTTTAGTAAACCTGACCAAAATTTGAACTACGATCTACCCGTCATCGACACTCTAGTCCACTGCGATAGTAGCGTCTTAGACCATGCGGCCACAGAGGACGGTAGGTTTGAATTAAGTAGTGCAAATTTATCTAAGGTTCTATTAAATGCGTATAAACCGAACGGGTATTAAGATGAGGTGCTAATAATAATAATAGAAATAATAATAATTATATTAAAATTTAAAAATTATATAGCTTAGGTTAGGCCAATAATATCCCTGAAAAGTATGTAACTCACAAGATCACTGATTATTTATTTATTATTTTATATATTTAGTAACACTCATTCTGTGGATATCACCTAAAGTCGCACAGTCTTGAAATTCAGTCCCTAATTCTTGGAACCTAAGCACTCCTTTTTCTCTCTATAACTGCTCAAAAATGAGTGTAGTACACTCCGCTAGACTGAGTATCTACTCGCTATAACTGCTCAGCAATGAGTGTAGTCCACCCCACTGGCTGAGTGTCTATCTACTCGCTATAACTGCTCAGCAATGAGTGTAGTCCACCCCACTGGCTGAGTGTCTATCAACTCGCTATAACTGCTCAGCAATGAGTATAGTCCACCCAACTGGTTGAGTGTTTATCTACTCGCTATAACTGCTCAGCAATGAGTGTAGTACACTCCGCTAGACTGAGTATCTACCCGCTATAACTGCTCAGCAATGAGTGTAGTCCACCCCACTGGCTGAGTGTCTATCTACTCGCTATAACTGCTCAGCAATGAGTGTAGTCCACCCCACTGGCTGAGTGTCTATCTACTCGCTATAACTGCTCAGCAATGAGTGTAGTACACTCCGCTAGACTGAGTATCTACCCGCTATAACTGCTCAGCAATGAGTGTAGTCCACCCACTGGCTGAGTGTCTACTACTCGCTATAACTGCTCAGCAATGAGTATAGTCCACCCAACTGGTTGAGTGTTTATCTACTCGCTATAACTGCTCAGCAATGAGTGTAGTACACTCCGCTAGACTGAGTATCTACTCGCTATAACTGCTCAGCAATGAGTGTAGTCCACCCCACTGGCTGAGTGTCTACCTACTCGCTATAACTGCTCAGCAATGAGTATAGTCCACCCAACTGGTTGAGTGTTTATCTACTCGCTATAACTGCTCAGCAATGAGTGTAGTACACTCCGCTAGACTGAGTATCTACTCGCTATAACTGCTCAGCAATGAGTGTAGTCCACCCCACTGGCTGAGTGTCTATCTACTCGCTATAACTGCTCAGCAATGAGTGTAGTACACTCCGCTAGACTGAGTATCTACCCGCTATAACTGCTCAGCAATGAGTGTAGTTCACCCCGATAGGCTGTCTATCGCTTCCTGATACTTCCCCCTTTCTGATCCTCCATACGCACATTCTAATGTCCTCACAAAGCATTGATTTATTCTTGAGAGATAAAATATTGTTGCCTATTCCCCATAGTAGATACATTACTAGCCACACTTTTTTTTATTTCAGTCTATCAGAAAAATGTTTATAACATGTTTTTATAAATCATCCAAATAGCCTATGCTAAGGATAGTTAAAAAAAATCACATAGACATCTAGTTAAGTGTATACATTTATATCTTTGACTTTATAAAAGAATAATAATTGTTTAAATTAATTAAGAAGTTATGTTTTATTTTTAACTGTGATATCTAGAAAACTCGTTGAGTAAAACAAGATAGTTGGGAACGTGAACGTAAAACCAATTATCCCGCTATTGATCTTTTTTTTTCTGAATACACAAAAAAGTGAACGATTTCAGTCCTAATTTATACCATCCTATTTTTTTTTGCGCCGCATTTTCTAACCATTCATGTTGTACGCTTATACATTAAATACACTAATGAATTAGGGATTAAAATTATTTAATTTATATTGTGTGTACGCGTATTTGCATGAAGGGAGAGTGGAAAACAGTTTAGGAAAAACCACCCTGAGTACACCCAACCAGGATCTAACCCTGCTCTTCTCGTCTTCGGCAGTCTTGTCTATTGTGAGAGTAGCGCCTTATACCCTGTGGCCATCGAAGCGGGTATAATCCTAATTGCTTAGAATATATTTTTATTTATTATGAGATTTTGATGTTTAATAGTTCTATTTACCACGTTTAACACAAATATAATTAATGGTTTGAAAAGGAGTAGGGATGAGGAGGGGTGTTTTGGGGAAATGCAGCCTTATTAAAGCAGAGAGAGGCTAGTAAATTCACAGCGATAAGTTATGTATGAATAAAATTCTCCAGTGCACTCAGTTAAAATTCGAACCTTGACCTTTCTATCAGTATCCATTCATTGTATTGATAGCTTGGAACCTCAGGGGGAGCTGAATTGTATCCATTCTGAATGGTATCCATTCAGACCTTTCTTAAACAAGCACCACAAATAAAATGTCTGATTTGTATCCATTATCATAATACCCACACAATTCTGAATTGTATCCATTCTGAATGGTCTCCATTCAGACAGTTTTCAAATAAACAGCTGTTGCACCCTCTCTGTATCCTGTACCCCCCGACCATAAAAAGGGATAAAAGGGAGAGGATGAACTTAACATACAAAATATGGAAATTATAAAAAATATATAGATTCAACAAAATGAGCAGTTTATTCAATTAAATGACAATAGCGCAGATAACAAAAAATGGTCTCATATCATTATTAGTACAGTTGGAAATTATGCTCGAAGCCAACAACTTTATATCATTAAAGTTGCGCAAGTGTTTAAACAAAAGGAAACATGAAATCCATCATAATATTGATAGTCCAGTCTATAAGAGACAATAATAAAGCGTATATTTTTAAATGCGATAAAAAATATATAAGGGCCTAATGGGCACCTTGATATGGTTCCAAAGGTTTCGTAATTCACAGAAAACGATATCATAAATATAAAGATTTAAATTTGACGACTACACAACAGAGTTTACACAACGTGAGGGTTTGATTACCAGACATAAGCCAAACTCCCGCGGGACTATCAGATCTGACTTAGAATATGGAACAAAACAGTTCCATCAATTAACAAAACTTTAGCTGTTCAAACAGAACTTACGTTACAAAAGATTAAAGTCATCCTAATTCCAATTCCAATTAAAAGCTACATCACATTACGTTAATTCAAACCATAATTTTAAATATGAAAAGTTACTTAAAAAAAAAGGAAATACTCTACAATTATAAACAATATAATATTAACAAGTCAAACTTCTAATCAGCACATAACTGAGGATATTTACGAGAATAAATATATGCAAAAGTTACAGCGCCCGAGCGGCGACCTATCTAAGATAGAATGTTTAGACATTGTTTGACGATCAAAATATTAATACGTTAGATTTTGAAACTGAATATTATATACAAAAAGTTTAAAGTTTATAAAGAAGTTAGAGTTCATAACTCCTCCCGTCTAAGCGACGATTTTGATACATTTTACAAGTTTTCTCCAGCCATTGTCCAGGTCCATGACAATGGTCTGTCGTCGATCGTTGATCGTAGGATAGTCGATTATGGCAAGCTTGCACGGCCATTATATAGGGATTTCGTTGTTATGGAAGGGGGTGGGAATTCACCAAACACGCATATGATGACGTCAACGATGCCTTCAAACAGTCACGTACACCATTGTTGATTCCGCTTGCTCCATCGGAATATCCGTGAATATCTCCAATCACCCGATGTTTTGAAGGAGGTTCCTCTAGTCTCCGTCAGGGATCGGATACATAAATGTCTTCTAGTTGATGTTGATAGTTCTTGGTTCATTTCACGCTAGTACAGTCGGAGTGCCGGGACGCTTTGTTGACCCACTGGATCTCCCTTTACCCACTCGCCAGTCTAGGAGTCCAGGTGCCGGCCAGCCTTGCAGGATTATATTGTGAGCAGATTAGTATTGTAAGTACATGAACAAATTAATACTTAGAATTGGATCGAGAAATTAAATATATTGTGCAGCATTGTATTTTTTATGTCTTCTTAGCCTACAAGAACTACAACAGAGAAAAATACTATTGTAGGGATCCTAATTGAGTTGAATTTATTGGAGTGGATAGTAAGCTTGTTGTCCAGTTGTAACATTATACCACGTAATGTTACAAATCTCTAATCACGTCAGTATGGGGTGGGGTCCAGTTGTAACATTATACCACGTAATGTTACACAGCTTTAACAAAAATCCTGATTTGTATACTCTGTAATTATTTGCATTATATTCACAAAATCCTTAATTGTATCCATTCTGAATGGTCTCCATTCAGACATTTTCTTAAACGAGCACCACAAATAGAAAGTCTGAAGTTTATCCACAGAAAGATTTGCATTATACCCACAACATCTTAAATTGTATCCATTTAATTTGGGCACTACTTGTCTGATATATAGACGTAGCAGAAACTATCCTTAACTCATTCTTTGTTTACTAGAGAGCAACACTTATCCTTAACTCATTTTGTGTTTACTAGAGATAGAGAGCAGCACTGCACTATGTTAACATATATAAAAGATAGAGAAATCCTTATTGGTGTTTCTTTTAAAAGAATAATAAAAGGGTACTTTACAAATCATTGGAGTTTCTTTATTAAAATTGACTGGCTTCGTTAAACAACAACATTTCAAACTGCTAATTTATGCTCTAAGAAATGAAGAGGTAGGGTTATATTATTTTAACAACCAGTGTTTAAAGGTGGGAAATTGAACATTTAATTTAATGTTGGGTGCCACCAAATATTGTGTTCCTGGCTGTGAAGATAAGACAGGTCAACCACTCTTCTTTCGTTCATTAGATAAATCAAATAGTCAAGTCATCAATTATGAGACATGGTGAAGTTTAAAAACCAATATAAATAAGCTTATCATAGGTTTGGTCTATTCTGAGGTTACGTTCTGCATTACTCAAAGCGAGATAAATAGGGGATTCCCAAGTATCGAAAAGTAGCCTAATATTATCATCGGGAAGTCTCTCTCCCTGGCTGACAACGCGTCGGTTTGCCAGGGCAGACCATGTCGGTTGTGCTCCTCGAATTGTATTTGTAGGAAGATAAAAATAAGTATTTATGGTATCTAAATTGTAGGGAAAGCAAAGAGCATCAAATAAATAAGTAAATGAATATAAATTAGCGTCAGTTTTGCTATTGTGTTAAATAATATTCTTTATGAGAAGAGTGAGTAGTGGATAAAGTGAGAAGTTATGAAAGTTTAAATGCAATACATAGTATTCAGTAGGCTACATTGTAAAGTGGCTCCCAAAACGTGGGGGAGTACTCATGAAAAGGTCTGGTAGGCAGATAGTAATATTGCGAATATTATAAAGTGGCTTTTGGCATGGGGCCAGTTCGAGTTTGAAAATGTACGCGTATATATTTTATTATAAAGAAATAATGGAAGTAGTATGCATAAAGGACAGGATTTTTTTATTATATTATGAGAAATTTAATATTTTTTACCATTCATAGACACAAAATAGGCAGATTTCCAATGATCTCAAAATTAATATTTTAGATAGTACCGGTAGTTTGAAAATTAATTTTTCAGGATCCCAAAATTTCATGAAAAATGTGTTTACGCCTGAAAGGTTAAGTTTTGTTAAGGTGGGTTCGTTTATAATATTAATAATTATAACTATTGCCTATTATATACTTTGAATACTTTGGTGCTATGTTGTGACATTCTTTGAACATTCTTGTAATAAATATGTTCATCTGTGATAAGTTTTTGTCGATTTGTTTAAATTATATAGGCCTCCCTAATTTATTTTACAATATTCATTTTTATATCAATGGAGATTTGTTTTGTTTATGTGTGTAGAGAGGGCAAAAAATATAATACAAGTTTATACGATGACAAAGAAAAACAAGGAATCCTGCTTTCGTTTTACTGGTACATAATCACTTTTAACCATAGTCTCAAGAATTCCCTATAAATAACAAGATGAATTTAATTATTTAACAGTTAGAAGCAATGATTTTTATTTTTTTACACTGCCCTCCCTCTTGTTTGACTTCAGCTGGATAAATGGTTAGGCATTTCTACTTATAGTGGGCATAATGATAAAGGGCTATAGATAAAATCATATTGTCTGGAGATGTAGCTGTTGAGGAGCGGTATATATAAACCATTACGGTTTTTTTTCAATCAAATTTAACAAAACTAGCACATAAAATGTAGGCCTGTGTTCAAGTTGAGTATGATAACCTATAACTTCAACTTCAAGACTTTAAAGTATTAAGACAATAAGTAAAAAGATTATATTTTTTATATTAATATAGTGATAGTGCTGCTCTCTAGTAAACACGGAATGAGTTAAGGATAAATGCTGCTCTCTAGTAAACATGGAATGAGTTAAGGCGAGTTTCTTCTGTTGCCATCTATCAAAGAAGTGCTACCGCAATTAAATGGATACAAATCAGGATGGATACAATTCAGGATTTTGTGGGTATAATGCAAATATTTCAAGTGGATACAATTCAAACTTTTTACTTGTGGTGCTTGTTTAAGAAAATGTCTGAATGGAGACCATTCGGAATGGATACAATTCAAGATTTTGTGGATCTAATGCAAATAATTTCAGTGGATACAAATCAGGATTTTTGTTAAAGTCGTTCATTTGAAAATTGCCTGAATGGAGACCATCCAGAATGGATACAATTCAAGATTTTGTGGGTATTTTGATAATGGATACAAATCAGACTTTTTACTTGTGGTGCTTGTTTAAGAAATGTCTGAATGGATACCATTCAGAATGGATACAATTCAGTCGTCTCGAACCTCAGGCCTCGTAGCTACCACCTGTTGATATTTATAATTTTCAACTAAATCCAATATTGAGACATTTTAATAAATCCCCACCGAGGAAAAACAACAATAACTCATATGTGCGCTTCGATATGTCACTCAGTCAATGGTGAGAGATATACAACTAAGAGTACGGCCAGACTGAGCGAGCGAGCGACTTAAACATAAAATAGAACACATTTGTTGTAATGAGATGTGGCCAGACTGAAGCGACTGAGCGTGTGCGCTCGACCCGGTACAGTCTAGTTTACAGGCGCTAGGCAATATTATTGTATGTTGGTTCATTGAGTGCTAGGAAAACTTCCCATTTTGAAATTTTTACTATTTAGATAGGTTTGGAACACTTGCTACTAACGGCCTAATTTAATCGGTAGGATCATAAGCCATGCCTATATATATATGTATGATTATATACGTAAAACTGATATGTTAAAATACTTCAATATTATAATCAAAGTACGCCTTTACAAATAAGAATCACCATTAGCGTGGAGAGAAGATGAGAAAACCACAACAATAAATCACTTGTCAAAAACCACCCTCAGTGAACTGAGCCAAGATTTTAACCTTTGCCTCCTTGTCAACAACTATCGAGAGCTATTTTCTAATCACGCGCTCGCTCGCACGCTTGTCAGTCTGGCCGAACCTTAATGCTCAATATGGCGGAAACAATGCGTGAGGGATTATACACTAAAGTAGTAGTGAAGGAGACGCAATTTGAGGTAAGGTTTTTTTGCAATTTTTGTAGCAAAACTTTTATTGGCCAAAATAAATAACATATTTACCCAATAGAAACGTAGAGTTTAATTTTCTTTACATGCTGATATAAACAGTTCCCGAATATCTGTCATGAGCATAGCAGCATTAGGTGAAAAAACTTTTTAATAAAGATAAAATGTTGTAATTAAATTCCAGAACATCTTTGACAGATATTTAAGAACTGTTGATATAACCACGTGAAGGAAACTAAACTCTATATTTCTACTGGAGAAATATTTGATTTATTTTAACCAAATAAATGTTTTGATACAAAAATTAGAAAAATATTTCCCTTGACTCACATTCTTTACACTTCCACCTTAATATAAATCTTTTGGGCGATATTTAAATGTGTCTAAAGAGGGGAGGTGAGGGGATAATGGAAACAGGTGCATGCAGTGCCATAAATACAAATAAATCTCCATTTCCCTCCTCCAATCCCGGGTAAAGTTTGTGCGGGTTGTTGAATTAAGTAATCAACATGTTAGCTGACCGACGAGCCGTGTTGTGCTGACAGACCATCTGCAAACCATGCAGGTAAGCCCATCGTATCGATGAGAAAGTTTAAGAGGGAAAGGCCAGCCAGCACTACAAGCCCATGAATAAAGTGGGTTATTAACAATCATGATCGTAAAGTGTAGACGAAATTTAATTTTACAATGTGTAGAGGTACTGAGGTTTGGTTTTCCTCAATTGCTTCCTAAACTCTCTATCGTCACAAATGTGTGAATACATTTTCTTTAAAATAATTCCCCCCCCCCCCCCCTCCCATCCTTAGTCCATTAGAGTGATATATATATATGCGTATAGTCCAAACGGGTGCATTTACTCGGTGAAATGAAGTAGAAAAATTTAACTATAGTATTTGTTATCTAGACATCAAATTTAACTATTTCCTAGTTTGTAAATTTAGCTAGTCACTTTCTCTTGACCCCTTAGGTAGATAAAGTTATGTGATTGTAAAAATAAATGAATTCAAAATTTTTATGGAAATCGACGGTTTGTGATCCATTGAAACCGGAAAAGTGTTTTTTGCTATGCCATCCGTCTTTGTTTCCGTATCTTGGCCTAAAACTGAAACCATTTTACAGGTCGGGCTAATACTCGGTATCCAGGATTTTCCTAAGATTATCCTGAGGGGTAGTTGCAATTATATATCCAACCCTAAAATAAAGGGTAGTTTAGTTAAGGTAGGAAAGAGAATAAATCGATTTTATTAAAATCGGCTCTAGCGATTTTAATTAAAATTCATATTTAGACAATGTTTAGCATTACCAACACAATGGTGAAGACCAGGGGTCGGCAAACATTTTTATAAAGAGCAAAACAGTAAATATTTTAGGCTCTGCAGGCCAAGAGGCAAACTCGAGGATATCGATGTAGGTAGGCCTGCCAACTTAAATAACAATAAAAACAAAGTTTTCACAAATTTACTGAACAAAATGTAACGTAATAATATAAATAGTAATTATTATACTTCAATTGTTTCAAATAAAGCTCTACTAATGAGAATAATGAAATTACGTTTTTCGATTTACATTTCACCAAATTGTGATTCAAGCACTCCCTATCATCAAAATTTATTGTAAATCTTATCTGTTAATGTCGACCTGTGTTGAGATTTTATGTTTCTCATCTATGAAAAAAAAATTTCCGCACAGATAGGTGTTGCCAAATACAGATATAAAACCCCAAACATATTATATTAACTGACTATATCCATCAGTTGGAAGACATTTATAGAATTCTGTTATATTCTTCTCTTGGAATTTGCCTTTTAACCTGTCATAATACTGTAGATATATCATTTACAGTTGAAGGTTAGGTGGAAGCTCCTCAATTAAACGGTCAAATGGATTTTGAAATATAGAAATGTCTTCTGAACTTATATCAATATACGAAAAATGCTGATGGATTTGAATTTGAAAATAAAAATATATTCTTAGCTCACGGGCCACACAAGAACAGGGGGAGGGCCGGATTTGGCCCACGGGCCGTAGTTTGCATACCCCTGATGTAGACTATATTTTTATCGGAAAAATGACTTAATTGATAATTAACATAATCATATCTCTGCAATGATTTGAGATATAAAAATAATTATCAATGCATGGTACAACTAAAAATATTTTATAAAACCAATAGTGTATTTCCTAATAGCCAATATATTTTTTAAATTGAGGTCTGAGAAATAAGTTGGGTGAACAGAGATGTTACATTATTCTCAATATTTTTATGTAACGGCGTATATTATTTCATTATGTTCTCTGGCGGAATATGATGTTTATTTCTCCTTATGTTTCTGCAACAATGTAGGCTATATTATTTCATTGCACATGTATTACACGAGTTTTAAGTTTATGTATCCATCCTTAGGTAAAGGCGAGATAAAATATTGGCGGTGCTCAGTACCATCAAATTAAATAATACCTAGCACCACGTCTTATTAACCGTTCGGTTATACGCTTAACTACTAATTACGCTAATGGGTTAGGAATTGGGAAGGTTTACTATATAGGAGGTGAACCCGCATTTGCTTGAGGGAGAGTGGAGAAAAGTTTAGGAAAAAAACACCCCCAGTTCACCCGAGCGAGATTCGAACCTCGATCTCTCCCTCCTCGGTAGTTTAGCTCAACATGAAACTAGCGTGTTAGCTAACTACGCCACCGAGGGTGGTATTAAATAATAAAAAAATAAAAACTGGTGTTCATTGGTTTATTGTATATCACACGCGCTTAGTACCGAGTAGGATTCAGTGTTTACTTTTTGTCTCTATTAAACAGTGGTCTCTAAACGTTTCGCTAAGTGGGCCAATTTTGGCTTTACTTTGGTCTCGCGAGTTACAAATTAAAAAAAAGTTGTTTCCACAGTAATACCGGCGTTCTGGGAAACTAATAAAAAATAATAATAATAATAATAATAATAATAATACAAATTAAAATAATCATAATCATAAACATAATGAACAGCTTCGAGCTCCTGGTTGGGGCTGTTTGGAACATAAGCCTCTTCACCGCCTCCTTTCCTCCCACCACCTTGGCCTAGTCCTCTCTCCTCCACACTCCTCCTCACTTCCTTCAGCCATCTGTCTCTTGACCTTCCTCTCGGTCTCCTATCCATCCACTTCCATATCCAACATCCTCCTGGGCATCATTTCCCTCTCCATTCTTCTCACATGGCCAAAACACATTAGTCGTACCTTCTTTATCCTATCCTGGACTTGCTCTTCCTTTACTATTCCTCATACTCTCCTATTTCTTATCTTGTCAAATTTTGTCCCACCGATCCTGCTTTTCAGAAATCTCATTTCACTCACCTGCTTTCTTCTTCTATCCTGTTTATTCATTACCCATGTTTCTGCAGCGTTCCTCTATGTTGGTAGGCAATAGGTGATGTGACAGTAATAAGCCAACTAGCCTCTTTCCTATCACTCATGATCTAAATTCACCTATCATGTTAATCCATAGATTATCGCATATGTGGTAGGTCGAATAGATACAGTAAGATACAGTTTACTACAGTAGCCCCATGGCTTCTTTAGTGCTGACTGACTTCTGACAGTCAAAATTTAGGTATATACCTAAATGTTGACTGTCAGAAGTGATAGCTGCTAAATACATGTTTTTGCTGATCATATGGCTCGGTGTAGGGACACATAATTTGGTCTGGTAACTTTTCAACAGCTGTCAGAAGTCAGCTGTGAGCTGTCAGTCAGCACCAAAGAAGTCATGGGGCTACTGTAGTTAGTTAGATCCCAGGAAGCCTGGCTTGCTCTGTCTTGATAACCCACGAGCCATAATTGAATACTACTAAAGGAAGGCAGGTCCAAACGGTCCAGGGTTTGATTACCAGCAGTACCATAGGTATTTTTCCCCAAGGAGGATTTTTCCTTTGGTTTCCATGGTCTGGTTAATTAGGCTTAAGGTAGGTTCAAGACTTCAACCTGCACCACATAATCATCATCATTATCATCAATTTATCTTATCAGGATGAAGTAGAGGTACTAACATAGTGTCCCAACCTCAGAAGACAGTCACGTATCACCACTGTCAGTAGAAGTCCAGGAATATCTAGCTTATAAACCCTGGTGGCATACACTAAAAAAAGAAAAAAGAAGAAGAAATACAATTAATCTGCCATGAACCCTGTTTTAATGATTTTGGCCAAGTTTAATTAAAAAGGTATAATTTTTGAAAAAACACTATATATTCATTTATGTAGCCATTCCACTCCGAATACTGTGTAATCACACACACACAATTATTCTTATAAAGTACAACTGTTTATAATATTTTGTTATATTACCTTCCACGAGTTTTACTTAAAAATGTGTTAATGAACTTATTTTTATATTTAAAAACTAAATTTTTTTACGTGACAATGGAAATGGTGTAATTTAATTAGGCGAATAAATATACCAAGATGTTTAATAACTTTATTTGATAAATTATATACTGTATGTGTTGGAATTAAATTAGTGTTAAGGAACTTGACAAAAAACATTGATTAGTGACCTTACTTCAAACTACTAATTAATTAATCAATTACATGCTTTCGTGGCCACATGGGCTAAGGCGTTTCTATCATGTTAGACTAGACTGCTAGTGACAGGGAGATCGGGTTTCCAGTCCCAGTCAGATGTACTGAGGTTTTTTACAAAAATAGTTTTTATTCTCTCTCCACACAAATGCGGGTTAACTTCCTATAAATTAAACCTACTCATCCCTAACTCATTAAGCATAATTAGTAGGGATGTGCAAGACTAAAACATATCTCGATCAGACAAGGAAAAAAAATCGATTTTGTCTCGAAAGTTAAACATGAGTTTCGAAAATTCTAGACATTTGAAAAAAATATAAAAGCAAATAACTGCCTTAAGAAATTTACAAAACAAACAGAGAATTTATTATTTATAATAATACCTTATGGGTTCAACAATAGACAACACTTTATCTCCCAAAAGAGCCTCCAATAAAAATATTTTAGTTATAAATATGGTTTTTAGTTATCATACTTTGGCACCATAAACTGTTACCCCACAAATTTAAATTATAAATGGTATACACTGCAACTATTACCATTTTATTGATTGCATTAAAAACATATATGAGTTAGCTTCAATCTTAAATGTATGAATTAATATAAGACAAGCTTCAAATGTAAAAAGTAACTATATAAACTATATAAGCCTTAGTAAACATAATTTACATTTTTGTACTTTCAAATGAAGTTATCTCGTCTCGTTCTCGATATTTTTCTAAATTGTCGTGTCGATATAATCTTGAATTAAATAAGTGAATCTCACACATCCGTAGTAATTAGTACATAAGCGTATAGCCTGAACAAATAGTAAGACGTGGTGGATGATAAAATAACCAATTAATTTTAAAATGTTCATAGAATCAAGAAAAATGTTGTTAATATGTGAAGTATGCCTTTAATTTTTAAATAAAAGTGAATCAAATCACAAGGTGACCTGGTGGTCTAGGGGTAAGGTGTCAGACTTCTATGCTGGCGGCCGGGGTTCAATCCTCGGTCACGGCACAGATTTATCTGATTACCAAACCCTTCCTTCACCTCTGACAAGACATCTTGTGAATGTGGGGAATGCCAGACCTCCACCGCGGTTCGGATTCCACGTTAAACTGTAAGTCTTCCATTTCATCTCAATATCACCCTACCATTACACATTAGCGTAAGTGCGTATAACCTGAACGGGTAGTAAGACGCGGTGCTAATAATAATAATAATAATATAATCAAATCATATGCACTATTCAATGACAAACTGGTAATTTACTAAGTATAATCCCAATCCCATTAAAGCTAATATAATAATATTTTGATAAACTGTATCACTACATAATAATATTGGTTGTAGTATGTACTATTATTATTAATAATATTAATCAAGATTTGACTTATGAAGTGTTAACTATACACTAGACTGAACTAGGAAATATAGTTCAAGGTAGCCTATTCTAGTAAATAAACCAACTTCATGTGTTTATTGAGAATATACCTTAATATTTTTGTTTATTAATATAATATATCAATAATCCAGAGACATTTGTTTAATAAATACAACATTCAAAGAAAGTTGGCAGAACTATTCAGGCTCTAATTAAGTGCACAAACAATTAAGGAATTTCAGGATTCACCAGAGACATATGAAGATGCACATGCGTTTATACATGTATTTTTTTTACAGTTTTATATTTATAATAATAATTCCAGTTCATTCACGAATCCTCTAATAATCTGAAATAATATTCTTTATAAATATGTCCGGAAAGGAATTCAAACGTTTACCTAAATTTCTGCGGTTCGAATCCTTATTGAGATACATTTTGAAAAAACGATTATTAGTACAACTATTATTTATATATATTAAATAACACAAATAGTTAGCCAAAATCTACCATGAGGTTTTTCAAACTAAGCTGAAAATATAAATTAAATGGTGAGATCTGTTCTTACAGATATTATTATTATTATTATTATTATTATTATTATTATTATTATTATTATTATTATTATTATTAGCACCACGTCTTACTACCCGTTCGGGTTATACGCACCTACGCTAATGTGTAATGGTAGGGTGATTGTGAGATGAAATGAGGACCTACAGTTTAACGTGGAATCCGAACCACGGTGGAGACCTGGCATTCCCCACATTCACAAGAATTCTTGTCAGAGGTGAAGGAAGGGTTTGGTAATCAGATAAATTTGTGCCGGGACCGAGGATTGAACCCTGGCCGCCAGCACAGAAGTCTGACACCTTACCCCTAGACCACCAGGTCACCTCTTACAGATATTCTTTATGAGATTTTTTCCTCCTTTATTTATTTTAAATCTGTGACAGGCTTCATTGAATGAATCTTAGGAGCACAAAAAAATTGAATCCCTCTTTTTGCCGCTCTTTTGCGTCTTAAACATTTCGTATTCACTTTGTCCTTACTTCTTTATTCTATTTCCGTCTATTCTTGTGAGGAGTCATTTTAGCTTTAAGCTTTCCGTGGAGGTTATTCTAAACTTCTACAAAGAAAGATATGACTTCTGTGCGAGGAGATGTCCCACTTAGTAATGTTCTGCCTTTACCTCTTCACTGAAAGCAGATGCTTTACTTAGACGTAAATAATCACGCTAATAAACTTGAGGATCTTGTTATGATTTGAGGCGCAGATACTTTTACTAATGCAATGTGTGTGCATGTATCGGTCCTCATACTTAGAAATTATTAACGCTAGGGGGTAAAATACCACGTATGACTGGTAAGAGGAGGATAGAAGGAGCTCTAATGTCTACATGAGGGTTGGGTGAATGGATACATCGCAGTGTTTCATAGCACAGCTCTTATACTCAAATTATAATGTTGAAAATATAGGCCTAATATTATTGTTAATAATTTCACCGTTGGTAAGCATACCTATAAATAGCCTTCGATTCTGAGAAGCATTAAATAATATGAGCCCTTCTTTTAGTGTCAAACAAACTTTCTTATGTAATAATGATATTTACTCTTGATGTGGAAAGTTAGGTAACACAGTTTTTGTAGGGGTTGATGATCAGGATAAATGTCTACTTTTTGTTATAGGGTGGAGAGGTCCAGAAAGGTAAGAAAAAAGCGTTACGTGGTTTATGGATAACTTCTCGGTGTGAGTGTAAAGTATTAGTTAAGTTAGTTTATAAGTTTAAAACGCACATTAAATATATTATAGCTAATTTTACTATAAAGTATATGCTCAGAGTAGAGAAAGGGGATTTGACCTGAAGTACAATATCTCCAAAATGTTATTGTGCTGGGGGTCATGACGCCTGACGTCACCAGAAAAGGCGTACGCTTTTAGAGGTATTTGTTTTGCTCCTTCACGGATTGTCTTCTGGAAACTATTCGGTACCATTTATTATTTTTAAGTGTTCTGTCTCACGACAGGTTCATTCTTTTTGTCATTGAACATTTACCGCCAATGCGCCCTGTCCTCTGCCTCTTCCTTCAGCTCCCAGAACTGTCTCCTTTCCTTCAAATCATCCAATATTTGAATCCATCTTTCTAAACTCACCTTTCCTTCAACCTTTCCTTCTATGACGTCGTGCAGAAGATAGTTCTTCCTAAAGATATGTCCGATTCACTTTGCTTTGCACAAAAGAATCACACCCAAAATGTTTCTCTTCTCACCCACTCTTCGTAAGACTTCTTCATTTGTCACCCTTTCTGTCTATCTGATCTTTTCAAGTCTTCTCCACCACCATCACCTTTCAAAGCTTTCCAAGTATTTCTTTTCCATCTTCCTAAGAGTCCAAGTTTCTTTTCCATTCAGCGCGATGCTCCAAATGTAGCATTCCATCAGTTTCTTCTTCAGTTCCAACCTCAATTTGATGGTCAGCAGTTACCTCTTCTTGTTGAAAACTTCCTTTGCCATGGCGATCCTCGACCTAATTTACTTGGTGCAGTAGGCATTCTTTGTCAGCACACTACCCAGATACTTGATCTGTACCATAGAGTACCATACAGTACCATAGTGAGGCCTAAAAGTTTCAAATAATTTAATTCGATTCAATGTGAACAGAATGTCAGCACCCCTCCTTGTGACGTCACTACTCGAGTTACCAGGCCTTACATATCGGAAGTGTTGAGCCACTTTGTTTTATTAGTGTGTGGCTGCCAGGGTAGCCCTTTTGATATCATATTATTTTATAACAATTTTGCGTAAACAGATGATAACTAATGCTACAGGTTATCATTTTGTTAATTTATGATCTACATGAACACATAATATTATTAAAAATATATGTTATTGAGTTGGGAAATCTTAAAACTAGTTTTAGAACACAACTTCTGAAAATGTATTATTTTTATATTAAATTTTGCATTATTGATTTTAAGAGAATATGGAATCTGAATAAGTTGTTTGGTCGAAATAAGAACATTATTTGATAAATGACTTAAAATACAATATTTATACATCATTATCAGGATCTGTATATATGTGCACTAAATATACAGGCTCGTCTGGTATGGCTTGCCGGTGGTGGGAAGGCCAGGATTTGAATCACATTCGGGTGTATTGAGTGTGAGTTCTACTAAATTGTTTCTCACTCTTTCTATATACAATAATAATAATAATAATAATATTTAGCACCGCGTCTTACTACCCGTTCGGGTTATACGCTTTAAGTACTAATTACACTAATGGATTAGGAATTGGGAAGGTTGAATTAGAGGAAGTGAACCCACATTTGCGTAGAGGGAGAGTGAAAAACCATTTAGTAAAAAACACCCCCAGTTCACCCGACCGAGATTCGAACCTCGATCTCCCCGTCCTCAGCAGTCGAGCTCAACACGACAAGCGCGTTAGCCAACTACGCCACCGAGGCGGGTTTCTACATACAAATTCGAGAGCATTACCTTTAATTCTATCATATTCGACCCTATCCCATTAGAGCAATTAAAATCCGTATACCCGGATGACTGGTAAAAGGAGGCGATTTTTTTAAATATAGGTTTGTATTGGCTTATCTCAAGTACACATTCTAAATTACATTTTAATCTACTATTTGTTGTTGTAGAAAATTAGAAGTAAATGAGGTTTACATTAAAGTTTACCTTTGAATTCTATAATTCAAATCTTAGAACTAGTGTTCGTACCATTCTATATAACATATACATATACTATCAAAGATCTATATAATCTTATATATATATATAGTGTGTTCGGAAAATCAATGCCCCAATTGCACATATAGTTTGTTTGAAACAAAAGTAATACAAAATCCCTGCACACCTACACACGACAAACTATGCTAGTATAATTCATTCATGACCTTAGTTTACTTGGATGACAGCTATAAATGTTACTAGAAGTAATCCCTAATATATCACTACGCCAACAGCTGACATCTATCACTTTGGATGACTGTAATGAAAACAGATGTTAATATATTAATATGATAGTTAACCACAGTAGTTTAAGCCAATATTATTTATATATTTATTTGAGGACGGACACAAAATTTATTTATCGTTTTACTCCACTTAAAACATATATTCACACCACTTTCACAAAAACTTCTAACAAACATAGCTTCAAAATGGCGACTGACGAATTTAAACCATATGGTTGAACATGACAGTAAACAAGTTTTTTTACAATGATGCGCCCACGCAGTTGATGAAAATGTTTTATTCAGTTAAATATTTCAAAATACGATAAAATAATCCTAAAATAATTTATTGTGTGTAAAAAAAATGACAACAATTTTATCTTTTCAAGTAAATAAGATGCCTGTATTAAAAGGTAGTGATGCGTGCACTATATTACACAAAATCCATAACGTTCCAAAACGAAGAATAAGTACTTTTAATTATATTTAAAATATTGTTTTGAGTTGGATGAAAAGAAATTATTTAAAAAAATAAAAGAGTATGAGAAAACTTAATTTAAGCTATTTTAAATGTAATATATAACAGGTAATTAAAGATCTTTACATTTATAAAGAAAAAAAACTGTGATCTTTAACCAGTGTTGGCAACCCAAAACCTAAACATATGATTTTCGAACTGTCATACAGGTAAAAACCTATCATGAACGGACTTTACCAGTGATTTATGTTCAAAGTTTCGGCGTACGGCGCTGGGAGATTAAAGCTGTGTAGGCCTACGGATGGTTTTACTTCTCATTCTTTCCATAGTACGGAATAAATGTTAGATTATTTTGAAAGCGAGCTAACTTTTAAAGTAGAGTCCACACTCGACAAAATTAATGTCCTCGGGCAACAACTCATTCCATTCTGAAAAACTCGCTGTTGCCTTTGCGGAAGCCACATTTTAATGATTGATGGCTTTGATCTAAACAAAAAATAATAAAATCCCAATAAGATGCCTTAACATTTTTTTTCAAACAGACAAAACTCTCTTCACCAAACACGATCTTAATTCAAAGGAGTGAAAGACTTAATGAGGTGTACCCTCCAGTACCCAATGCTCCACTTACTAAGATCCTCATAAAGTGGTGTAGAAGAGTGGGCGAGGGGATTTCTCAGTACAATAGTTTGGGGGGGGGGGGGTTGAGGGTCACCTGACAGTATTGATTCAACACCCAGAAGTGGCGAGGGTGGATAGGGTTGAGAGTGGGGTGGGGTTGGAATTCTCCCTCTCTCGCTTTGTGGATGGCTTGAGTGGTCAGCGGCTCTCCTGCCAGATAGCGTGGTATAAGGGGGCGCAAGAGGGTGAGGGGACCCGCACGGTCTATCCCTAGGGCGCCGTGGGAGGGAATGAGGGTAATGATGCTCTCCATCATACGTCAGGGAGGCATCTCACTAGCAAGGTTAGTGGACTGAACGAGCTATGCCAGAGAGATATGAAGGGTTGGGATCCTCTTAACCTCGCCAAGGGGATGCGCCAACCACTGGCCTGCGCGCACATAATCCCATAGCTTTGTCATTCGATATGGGAGGCTCCCCTTCCACGCATGTAATGGGGGTTTACTTCAGGAAAGAGTAGTCCAACAGATTTTACCTCTCCTTTATCTCAATATCTATGCACTGGGGAAAAAAGAGATATAAACAAAATAATAAAGTACACCCATGAATTGAAGATAGAGCTATTTTAACAGAGCAGTCACAATTTTGATGTTTGGCTATGAATATGAGCCATAAAACTGAAATAATATTAGTAAAAAGCAGAAGGTATATTTTACTCCTTCATAGTTAGGAAAGTGGAGGCCATGGGAATGAAAATTGTGAGGAGCATGTTAGCTGTCACAAGGGGGAACAGTATTAGGAATGAAGTTATCCTGGAAAGGGTGGGGATACAGGGAGTAGTCTATATGAGATAGTAGAGGAAGCAAGACTGAGATGGCATGGGCACGTAATGAGGATGGAAAAAGAGATTATGCCGAAGAAAATGTTGAAAATGATGTTTGTGGGGAAAATACCGCGGGGAGGTCAAGAAATAGATGGGAGGAGCAGATAACAGAAAGTGTTCAAGTGATAGGAGAATGGTGGAAGGCTAGAATAAGATGGAGGGATTTTAATAAACGGACCCAGCCACAGGCTGGAAACAGTTGACGACGATGAAGAATTATTGCGAAGTCGTGGGGCAAGTTTTTAACATTGTATTTGCGTGCTTGATACAAGGTTTTTCTTATAACCCTGTCTTACTACCCGTTCGGGTCATACGATTATTTAATAATTCTGATGTATTTTGAAAAAAAAATATTATAATTTGTCAGGGGAGTTTAAAGGTTCGTATCCCGTTTTGTTTTTACAAAGGTGGATTTTCATAAATGTTGTCCCTCGGGTACAATTTATAATGGATCGTAACTACCCCACTTGTAAACCTACTTGAATCTCGAGTAGTTATTAACAAATCTCTATTGAATATTCCTAATTTTTAATGCTTCTTAAAAATCATCCTCCTCATTCTTAATGGTCTGTTAATAACCAACGTATTTTTTTTATAACTCTTAATAGAATTAGTTATCTAAAACATAATTAGGGAAGTTGACTCAGCATGAATATTATCTACGAGTCTTATGTTTATAAAAATCAAAATTGGCAGTTCAATTTAAAGAAAATACATAAAATATTCATATATTCCAAGAAAATACTTAATTAATAATTACATCTTGATATTTTAAAACCTTAAATAATATATTATTTCAAAGTCTGAAGTGCAGTATAATTTATTTAATCTCTCTCAAACTAATTTTTAATCAAACTAAAAGCAAAGATCAAACTATTCAGTTGTAATGTGCTCTTTAATTAGTGAGAGTTTCAGATATCCCGACCGGAAAGTAAGACTCTTAGCAGTAAAAAGTACTAAAAAAAAAAAAAAAGTAATTAAATCTAAATATTAAGAGTTATAGTGCACCTTTTATAATACGGAGTCTATTATTTATTTAAAGAGAGTATACCTTAGGGTCAATAATAAGAATTTACTTCTGTGGCGTGTTAGTTAGTGATCAACCAACGATTAATTTCTATTATAAATTGCTAAGTGGAAAAGTTCTCTTACTTCAACGGTAGCAGTTTGAGAAAGAGTTTCTTAAAAAATATGTTCTCTTATCACGCCAAAAACCCCTTAAATTTTATTTTTGTTTGTGAAGAGTGCTTTAATTTTATAGAAGTTTCTTTTAAGAGCGGTATTCACGAATGAAAAACTGTGCACACAAATAAATAGAGCAGTTTTAATTGATTATTGAGATGAATAAAAAGTGTTTATCTATCTAAAAGATAGTTGGTATAATCTGAAGTGCACAGATATGATCTATCCTATAGCTGGGTGGCTGGTCAGTTTAAACGTACACGGTTTATCTCGAGCATGTCCAACTCATAGCCCCCGGGTACAGACAGGGTAGACACCAGACCCATAGCTTCCGGGTTAAAATGGCTGCTCTCACTGTGATAGCCTGAGTCCTTCAACACGGGGATTGCTACGTGCAGTCCTAAGTGAAAACATCGTTATCAAATAGGCATTAAAAAAACAGTTTAGGTACTGTAAATTATTATTAGCACCGCGTCTTACTACCCGTTCGGGTTATACGCACTTACACTAATGTGTAATGGTAGGGTGATTGTGAGATGAAATGAGGGACCTACAGTATAACGTGGTATCCGAACCAGGTGGAGGCCTGAAATTCCACACATTCACAAGTTGTGATTAATACACGTCTTGTTAGAGGTGAAGGAAGGGTTTGGTAATCAGATAAATCTGTGCGGGACCGAGGATTGAGTCCTGGACACCCAGCACAGAAGTTTGACACCTTAACCCTGTACCACCAGGTCATCTCTTTAGGTAATTTAAAGATGGTGTTACTAGAGAATGATAAACATTGCCTTATAGTGTCAATAAACTGGGTTTCACAAAGATAGGTTCAGGTAGCTGCCCCATCTTCCTCCCAATTAACCAACCTCCAAACGAGCCTATTCAGACTTCAAATAACCAATAAAGCATAGAATACAATGGTACTTTTTTTTTTACTAAGTGAAGGTTTTAAAATGGTCTAGCTGTAATCAATCTTCAAATAACGTTAACTAGTTACTTGTTTGAAAAGGTTTGTTCATTGAAAGAAGGTAAGAGGGTCGATTGGGGATAGGTTGGATGGCTGGTAGCTAAACTATATTGTTCTGATCGCCATACCTTTACAAACAATTTGAAAGCGATTTGTTTCACTTGGAAAAAGTATGTTTTCACCGAGAACTGCAACTAGCACTCCTCGTGGACAAGGACTCAACCAAGCTCAAGAAGAGAAGATAAACTCCCGCGAGGATGAGTATCTGGTGTATACCTTGTCTGTGTGTACCCCCTAGTATGTTCTGTGCGACCCCCAATCCCAAATTGATATATTTAAAATTACATTATTATTATTATTATTATTATTATTAGAACCGCGTCTTACTACCCATTCGGGTTTACGCACTTACGCTAATGTGTAATGGTAGGGTGATTGTGAAATGAAATGAAGGACCTACAGTTTAACGTGGAATCCGAACCACGGTGGAGACCTGGCATTCCCCACATTCACAAGATGTCTTGTCAGAGGTGAAGGAAGGGTTTGGTAATCAGATAAATCTGTGCCGGGACCGAGGATTGAACCCCGGCCGCCAGCACAGAAGTCTGACACCTTACCCCTATACCACCAGGTCACCCTTAAAATTACAGAAATGAACAACAAATTAGTTTGCCTTAGCTTAGTTAAATGAGCTCTAGTTTCCCTTTCTATTTCTCTTTACTTCCAGATTAATTTCTTGTGTTATGTAATGTATGTATGTATGATATATGTGTATGTATTTATTATATACATGTATGGATTTATGTATTATATATTATATACAAGTATGCATGTGTGTATGTGTGTTTATGTATATGTATGTATAATATATATGTATATATGTATGTATGTATACTTGTATTATGTATATGTGTTATGTATGTGTGTATGTATGTGCGTATGTATTTGTTATAAATATAGATACGACGCCGGGATCCCGGTATCCTCGAATCCCTCGAATTTTATGATATTCGAGAGATTCTAAATTCGTAAAAATATCAAGAGTATCTCGAATATAATCTCTGAAGGCCTTGACTTTATACGACAGTTTTAAGCAATGATGGCAGTAGTAAAAGTAATAGAGAATTGTGTAGCCAGTAGGGAAACAGCATAAAAAAGAACACAAAATTATATTAATATAATTAATTTAATATTAAAAGGATTTGCTTTGTTTCTAACGCAATAGACATGAAATACAAAACATAATTTGTCAGTGGCACCAAACCTTAAACATCCTTTTCCCAAATTAAATATTAAACATTTCCACTTTAACTTGTATATTTGTAAATATTCGAGATTAGAAATTAAATTTAAGATTTAGATTCGAGATTCGGATTCAATTAATATAGGATTCGACCCATCTCCAGTAATAAATAAATTTCATGTATGGCCCCTGACCAACTTCCAAATAATTTAATCAGTCTTCAATTCGTGGGAAAGTTTGAACATGACTGGTTTAACTCATTTAGATGCTCGATTACAATAATTGTTACTTGTGAAGAGATACTCAAACCACTATTATTGTGTTTGCTTCATATCTCCATAACCGTCTGGGTTATACACACTTAATAATTACATTAATGTAGCAGAGATAAATAAGGTAGAATAAATAAGAAATGTATCAGAATTTGAGTGGAAGGATGGAGTTAAACAATTTATAAAAAACCTCAATAAACTAAGTTTGGATAGAAATAATACCTCCCACCGTTTTCGTCAAACCAGATTATATGATTCTTTAAAAATAAACAATAATTTATTATTTGAGAAATAAAAAGGGACCTGAACAAGGAACCTTTTCTCTTAGTGCGTCAATACTGTACCACTGAGCTATCCAGGATTCAACCCGTGATCAGTGTCATTCTTCACTCATATTTAAAGGCTGAGTCTGTGATGGACGTGTGGACATTGTCTGCTACAGATAAACGAACAATTGTATAGCGAGTTTTCAGATACTGCAGCCATCGGGAGAGCTGTTATGTTATGTCATGTTGATCCTCTTGTCTAGGTGTCATGTTGATCCTCTTGTCTAGGTGTCATTTGTCAACTAATTTAAATCAATTGAAACGTGGTTCTTTCCTTACGGACATATCCATAATTAAAGAGATTTACAACTTGTTTGTTGATATATTATTTATTTATTTTAGCACCACGTCTTATTAACTGTTTAGGCTATACTTGTATTTATTAATTATTTTAGTGAGCTAGGGATGAGGAAGGTTGAATTTAAAAGGATATGTACCCACTCTTGCGTGAAGGGAAAGTGAAAAATTATTTTGTAAAAAAAACATTTTCAATATTCCTGAACGAGATTTGAGCCTAGATCTCCCTGTCATCGGTAGTCTAGTCTAATACAATGTGGTCACCGAAACAAGTCTTTTTCTTGATATTTATTATAATAAAATATAATAACCTAGGCACGGGAATCGATTCCAAAGTCCTTGGCTTTGCTTGGCAATGATCTATCTACCACTCAGCCATCCTGGTTCATAAATATGAGCTAGACATTCAGGCCACGTGCCCACTGAATTATTAATTATAAAATATGGTAGATGTTTAGTACGACACTTATGTCTTATATTAAACAATTAGTTTGTAAGCTACGTTATAAACTTTTTTTTTGCATCTTAATATCCATCCGGAATAGAGGTATTTTCATTTTTTGGTAAGGGAATAGAAAAATAAAATTTACAAGAAATTTATGATTATTTGCGTGGGAAACTATTTAAAGGAAACCACCCGTAGTACACCCAGCTGGGAATCTAACCCAAACCTCTCCATCACTGACCAACTGGACTGTATGAGCTTGAAGTCTTCGTCTTCGTCCGCGCCGCTATCAACGCGAGTCATGAAATGCATAGGGGCCTAGACCAATTAACTTGGGGCCTAGACCTATTAACTTGGGGCCTATAGCTACTAACTTGGGGCCTAGACCTACTAACTTGGGGCCTAGGCCTATTAACTTGGGGCCTAGGCCTATTAACTTGGGGCCTAGGCCTATTAACTTGGGGCCTAGGTCTATTAACTTGGGGCCTAGACCTATTAACTTACATTCACCCGTTTCGGTGACAACGTGCTCTAACGCGCTACTCTTGTAGTAGACTAGAATACCGATAACGGGGTGATCAAAGTTCGAATATAGGTCGGGTGTAATGAGTGTTATTTTTTCAAAATGGTTTTCCACTCATCCTCCATGCAAATGCGGGTACACTTCCTTTAATATAACCTTTCTAATCCCTAAAACCACTACCGTAATTAGTACACAAGTGTAAAACCCGAATGGGTAGTAAGACGCGGTACTAAAACAAAACCTTATATTAAAATAACGTTGCGATGAAAATAATATCATTACATTATTGTTAATATCATTTAAAGATGCGTCGGGAAAGCGGTCACTAGTATCGTTAACACTAATTAAAACCGAGTACTACTGAAGGAAAAATAAAGATACAGGAAAACAAAGACGATTAAGAAACGGCTACATGAGAGGTAGGAAGAAACTACGAGTGATGAAGTGGAAAATCAAGTGATTAAAGTCTGACAAAAACCCCTAACATTTTGCTAACTGTTAAATCACATAATTTCAGTAGCAACTAAGTGCAACGAAACACCTTTGCCAATGACGTTGGTTGATAAATGTGTGGCCTATTTAGAGTAGTTGACCCACTCATTTAACCTAGAAATACAAATACTAGTAAAAGTATTCGGCCCTGCCTGGTGTAACAATGCAATTATTTTCGTGGCTACCTTGGCCAAAGCCTTTCTTTACCTCAAATAAACAGAAGATAAAATATCTCTTCATTTTTTCTTCCAACCCAGTTTATAATAACTTTAAAAAAAATTTACTAAAATATTTAAAATTCCAGCTTCAAGGTGCTCATGTTTATTCTCAGGGGCATTTGATTTTAAAATTTTATAACTCTGTGTGCGATAGATATTATGAAATGCTCTTGACAAACAAACTGTTCGTTTTTTTACTATAGAAGATTAGGTTGGTTTTCAATATATCAGTCAGATGGCAAGAGTGTGCACTGAATTGTCCAAGGATACCCGCGTTAGTTTCAGACGAGGGCAATAAAATTGACTCTTTGAGTTAGTTTTAATTATTAGTTTACAATAAATTTACAACATGGAGTCAGGTAATTGTGTTTTCTCTAAAACTAAGATAAGTATTAAATATACTTTTTTGAGAATGATATTCTTTTTTACCCATTGTCTTACTACTCACCCAGACTATACGCATTATTATTTTTTTTATCAGAGAGATCTAGAAACCATCTATGTAAAACATTCCCATTTGCATCCGGCTGATATACGAACCCCGACTTAATTACGGCAAATCAGACTAGATGATCTTGACATTTAGTCCTGGTGTGGGTGGGTTTTTACCAACTTTTCTCTACTATAATGCAGGCATATTTACTTTAAAGCTTTTAACCGATAGATTAAGCCGCTCAATCAGTATCGTGCTAAACATAAAATGAGCTAAAATATTTATATATTTTAATAAAATCACACCCACTACAAGTTAAAATGTTTCCAACTACTCCCAGTTTTCTCAAATATGTGCGTGACTTGTCTCCGTGATATTTTAAAAAGGGAGGCAAGGATTGAAATTTGACAATAAAATACGATCTAATTTTTTTTGTATGCAAATTCAATGATACATATCATACAAGTAGATATGAAATATGATGCGAGTCCCTACATAATAATGTGCGAAATAAAAGTGAGCTCATGCGAATAAAAACACATTTATATTCTGCCCAAGCTAAGTCAAGCATTCAGTAGCTCATGGTTTTATTTCCAAAAAGTATTATAGTCTTTCCCTCTCACAAATATGATTATATACTTGTTTACACACACAAAAATCTCTGCAATTTAACCCAACACTATTTTATATAATGTTTTGTATTTGTATTGCAGCATTTTTTACTTTTTATTATTATATCTACACTAGTTTTGAAATTCTCCCAAAAATTAATTTACACCGTAGAGAAAAAAAAGTCTAAACTTATGCAGCATTTGAGTAAATAGATTTATTATTATATTAGTAATATAAACGTGATTTTATTTTTGTCAGTAATGAACAAACATAACTATTTATCTAATTAAAAAGCGAGCTATAATTTATTTTTATTATAATTACTATACAAATTTAGAAATTGACTCGAATGCAATGTTGATACAGTTAATTAACGAAATGTATAATGAAAGTAATGAGAATGGTCAGAAAAGAAATAGCAACCGATAATCCCTCTCAGTTACTGTACAAACAACATATTTAAATGAGGGTTATCCGGCCGTCCTTAAGTGTGTTATGAGGAAGGAGGGGTTCTTACGGGGGTTAGGGGTGGCGAGGTGGATGCTGAGGTGGGAGTGATCACAATTCAACTTACGCTATATTTTTTAATTAATGTTTATGGTGAGAAAAAATCTATCTTTTTTCTCAGAAAATAAAATAGATTCATCTTAAAATTTCACTCATATTTCAATTAACTACTGCAATTAAATTATCCTGAAATTTCATAACATTCGCTTTGTTAACAATTCTTATGTCTAAGAATAACCAAACGATTAAAATAATCTAATTTACCACACCGTAAAAAATTACGTAAGATAGGGAGAGTAGGGGGGAGGGTAACGGATAATCTTAGGAGCCCTTAAGTGGGAACATGGTGTAAAACCTGTCTAACGTAATTTTTTTTTTTGCGTACCCCATTTGACTACAAGCTCTGTTGTTATGTACACTTTATTTTATTTGAAGTTTTCTTTATTATCATTTATATATATTTGAATCTGTGGTACTATGTTACGATTTCATTATGTTAAGGTAATACATTTATCTTGGGCAATATTTCTTTTTCATTAAATTATATAATTTTCACTTTAGATTTAAACATTTCGTACTATACATATTTTAGTTAATTAAATTTGGTATAAGTAATAGAAGAATTAAACTTGTATGATAGATATATAAGCATGTATATTAATTTTGTAAATGATCTTGTATACGCCTACATCGTAAGGAAGAGCTTTTTTGACATCGATCCTTTTAACCAGGCAATTGAAGAACCGTAACTGATGACTACGAACGAGGAACGGCTTAATCCAGACCCGATTTAATACAAAATGGCGTGGTGTACGTGGTGGGCGTATTGTTCACTACGAGGACCAGAACTCAGTCCAACTTTCCAGAGAGGAAAAAATTAACAAATAATTAGATTAGTGGATTGTCAGATTAAGTATATTAGTTGTAGCATACCATTGTTTATGTAAAAACTATTTATTTTTGAGGGGTAAGGGGGAGGGGGATTTGTAAGACTTGTACAATTCGGGGAATTTAAAAGGTCATGTGTATCGACCCTAAAACGTCTATATTATATTTGAAAACAATTATTTCATATTTTACCAGAATATTATTTCGTAACAAATACTATTTTATTCATATTTGTATTTTTTTATTATGAGTTGATGCCCTATAGTAACCAAACATACACCTTTATTTAGCACATATAATGTTGGCTCGATTATCTAGAGCAGCGGTTCCCAAACCGTGGTGCATAAACTTATTCCAGCTAGTATGCCGTGAGAATCCAAACAAAACAAGAAAATTCAAGTCGTAAAAAGAAAATGTCTCATCAAATACCATAAATATATTACGAACAAGTCAAACCAAAAAGAAAAGAGATTTAAACAGTTGTTGGAGGGGTACATATAAGTTGTTTTTTATATTTCTTTGATACCTGTGCCCTATTATCCGTATTGGTTGAGTAGGAATGTTAAATAATGATAAATAAAATCTGTTAATCTATAAATAGTGTTGCGTCATTATATTCCTGAGCGCCATTAAAATGTACCTAAATATTAAATATTCACCATGATCTTGGTGGCACTCCAAAATACGGAAATTGTTTGGGTGCTACGTCATTCAACAAGTTTGGGAACCAAAGATTCTAGAGTTTAGATGAATGCGTAAAAATAAAGGTATAGTCTCTATTAATATATTAATCCTTTTATAAAAGTTCATAGTATATTCAGAAGCTACTCTCAAAATGGTGTGAGCCAAGCACGTAGGTATGATTTAATTTTTTAATGTGGGAGGGTATTTGGTTGGAAAGAGATATTTTAGGGGGTAGCTGCCCTCCACCCCTTGAACTGGAAGGTTATTTTTTACATTATACAATTCTCGGACTGATTTAAAAGTTTTTATTGTAGCTTTGGACCTAGGTTAAATCTTCCCCATTGTATAAAATATACACATTTTATCTTAGCTTTTATTAGAAAGTGTTAATGTTGAACACATTTTGGAGATGCACACTCTAGTTGCAGTTGAATAACGCATTTGTTTCTTATTGCACTAGATCACAAGAACAGATCACAATTATATAGAAATATCTAGTAGCCATTACAATCAAATACATTTTTAATAGTTTTACTGTAGGAAAAGTGTAAAGCGGCAAAATTCTGGAAGTCATTACTAGATCTGGGATTTCTATGTAAATATATATTCTATTCTTCACCATTTAGATGTTCAGAAAATAGAAATCTCAACGAATCACCATATCGTGGGCTTGCTGGAGAAACTCATTAAGTCAAAATTCTTAATTTGTGAGAAATGCAATTTTTAGTTTATGAGAGAATAATAATTTTACTTTTACTTAGTATCATAGGAGGCAAGGGCTTATGGAAATATCCTTCTTGGGTGGTTTTGTCAAATTTTACATTATACATAGGTTTTCCATTTTTATAGATGTATGATTAATCTATTCTTACCTCTTGTCAATGTTGGGAAGTCTACATAAGGTTTAATATTCTATAAAATGTCTATACCTATAACGGTCTGACCATGGATGCAAACCAAAGGTTACTCAGTTCCTTTTTTCATTCATTGTTGTATATGTACTCTCCTGAGACAGATATGGTTATTAATTACTTAAAGTTAGATTGAAGGGAACGCTTGTTAAAGTCCTTTGCAGTTTTTTATTACAACAACTTTCTTGGCCAAAATAAATAAGATGACCTATTATTTCAGTAGATACTTTTTTATTTTTTACACATATTAATCTCGTTAGTTCTTGAAGAAGAAAAGTTTCATTTTAACAGAAATTCGTTAAATTAAGGAGAATAATCCTGGTCACATTTTGCGCTATCCACGATACATATTCAATAAATGTTGAGATTAATATATCTAGAAATATAAACTAAACATATCTTTCGATGCAATCTTTTATTTATTTTTGTCAAAGATATTTTTTTCCCAGTCTTATCTTATACTGATTTAAGAAATTAGGAGAAGGTTGAATCATAATAAGCTGCACCAACATTTTCCTGGAATCAGGGAGGAAAACATATTGGAAAAAATGCCACGTCTAGCGCAATACATATTTTCATGAATTATAAATTTCGCTTCTTCCCCCAAAATGATGGTAGCATTGTTTTAAAAATGTTTGTCACATCCCAAGGTCTCTGATCCATTGATTCAGGTTAAGACACTCCAGTACAACTGCAAAATGGACATACGACTTAGGTTTAACGAAGCTTTTTATAAGTAAAACGCGACCAGGATCAATGTTTGGTCGGAACAACATGTGTTGAGGACTTTGAACAGAACCAGATAGCCACATACCAAGTCGGGCAGACGTCCATCACCAAAATTCTCTCAAGTGTGCGAGGGTCGCGACTCACCTACGACGGAGAGGTACATGGAGTGTCCTATGGGCGGCGTGGTGCTGACTTGACACTCGTACACCCCAGAGTCCCGCCGCTGTGGGTACCTTATCTGCAGCATCCAGTCCTCGGTCTGAGGTGAGTGGATGGACTGGAACCTCTGGTCACTGGTGTATGTGTACCGACCCACCGTCAGCAGGTGGATGTCCCGATGCCGTATCCACGACACCTGTAACAACGCCGCGACAGATCTAAACAAGGGACGACCATCAACCTTTACAATGTTCCACACTAGTTCATAAAACTACATCTGTAATCGTTCTTATTTAACAGAATATTTAAACATTTTAGAAAACATTCTAAAAATAATCTTTCGTAAGGTGTTTAGAGTATGTTATAATAACAAAGACTACAATAAGAATTGAAATGAATACTAAAAGTTGAATAGACGAAAATGATGTAAATGTGTAATCAGTTTAATAACAGAGATTGAGCAATATACTAAAGTAAACAATGATATGGGATAGAAAGTGGACTAAAAATACTGTGTACAAACATAGTTGGCATATTTAAATGAAATGCAGGTCAAATTAAAAGTATAAAAAGTGTAAACAAATATAGTTAATAGGAAATACATATAAGTGTTGACTAATTAAACTACACTTAAAATTAGTTTAATAGAATTAGAAACTTTAAACTCATTTAATTAAAAAAGGATTACATTGATTAAATACTAAATTAAAAAGATGCAATGCAGTTAAATTAATATAAGTGAAGTGAAAATAAGCAGACTAATAAAATGTAATACGAATAACGTAAAAAAGAAAACGAAAATTAGTGAACATAATTAAAGAAAAGATTGAAAATTAAATTAGGAACTATGCAGAAGGAAAAATAATTCATGAAAATGCAACATACTAAAATTGAGGATTAAAGTAGAGGATAAGTTGCATAAACATTAAAGAAGTTAAGAGGGGAGTAGACTGATTAAAAAGTAAATATGAAAAAAATATGAGTTAAAATATCTAAATCTAAGTTCATAAAAACATTAATAACATGAAATGAATATAAATATATGTAAACATTATCACAGTCTTGTTGTTGGGATTGACTTCCCTTACTCCTTTGTTATTGATATTCCTGTAATGATGATGTCTACAGAAGTTCTATTTTACCGACATGTTTCGGTGCTAACAATTAACTCTTAACTTCTTTAATGTTTATGCAACTTATCCCCTACTTTAATCCTCAATTTTAGTATGTTGCATTTTCATGAATTATTTTTCCTTCTGCATAGTTCCTAATTTAATTTTCAATCTTTTCTTTAATTATGTTCACTAATTTTCGTTTTCTTTTTTACGTTATTCGTATTACATTTTATTAGTCTGCTTATTTTCACTTCACTTATATTAATTTAACTGCATTGCATCATTGTAATTTAGTATTTAATCAATGTAATCCTTTTTTAATTAAATGAGTTTAAAGTTTCTAATTCTATTAAACTAATTTTAAGTGCATTTTAATTAGTCAACACTTATATGTATTTCCTATTAACTATATTTATTTACACTTTTTATACTTTTAACTTGACCTGCATTTCATTTAAATATGCCAACTATGTTTGTACACAGTATTTTTAGTCCACTTTCTATCCCATATCATTATTTACTTTAGTATATTGCTCAATCTCTTGTATTAAACTGATTACACATTTACATCATTTTCGTCTATTCAACTTTTAGTATTCATTTCAATTCTTATTGTAGTCTTTGTTATTATAACATAAGAATATTTAAAATTTTCACAAATAACTCTTTATAATTCACTAACACTTCTATATTTGCAAAAAAATCTAGGGAGATAGTTTGGGAAAGCGACTATCAATCTAGAGGACATTTTTTTCTATTCCAGGTAAGGGTGAAACTTAATTATTAATTATACACGAGATAGCCCTGGTATTTAGACCAAATATTAATTATTGTTGCTAGAGATAAGTGTTTAGTGTGATGTCTTAGTTTAAGTTAGTTTGTAGTCCATTAATATCACATATTGAGGATTGGATTATGAATGTAACATTATCTATATCAAATAAGTGTTGCAAATTAACATCGATATTTTACTAAGTTCTGTACAAAACCAAACAATATGAAGAGAAACTCTTTCCTTTCTCTAATTTCCGAGACATTTCCTTGTTTTATGGGCTTTCAAACTGTCTATTATTATATATGTCGATATACTTCTAAAAAAACTCTTGACAGCTTATATCACCTTATATCAACCAACAAGCAGAAGACGTTTCCACAGCAACGGACAAACAAGCGGACACGATGTCACAGTCCTCCAGATTTTATTACCAACTTGTATGTTAGTGAGAGGATAGAGAAGTAACCTAAGCTACCTGGCTTGCATCATTGTGTGGATGTTAAACCATCGATTGAGATACGAGCTTGGAGCTTTATTTTGCTTGAGTATTAAAAATATGGACTATTAGGGATATATTTCTACTATTATATATATATATAAAGCCCTATTAGTGTATATATGTATATACACTATTAGGACCCAAAGACTACACTTGAGTTAATTAACTCAATAATTTACGCACAGTCCGTATTATGTTTGCAACAAATCCATTTTACTCAGATTTTCAAACAAGATCCAAAACATAGCTATGTGATACGTTTTTATCCTGGTGTCTTTGGTTGAATGTCGCTGGCACTATTCTTCAAGCACATTAAGCCTCGACTCCATACAGAAAAATCAATTCTGTTCTCTTTTCTAGACTGTAAGCCATTTTTCAAGATTCGATGTTAACTGTTTTGAGTTGATTGAGTGAGAGAGTTAATTATTTGATGTGGGCGTAAGAGACATGGTGAGATCCTACCTGATGCTGAAGATCCGGTGGTGCAGTAACCCAAGTAGGCCTACCTGGGGTTGTGATGGGATGATCTTGAGGGATTTTTTATCAGTCGCACAGTTTGACGTTATGATGAGAATGAGGTTATTTCATTTAAGTGTGAAAACCATGAAAACAAACCGAGAGGTTGAGCCGCGGTGGTAACGCACGTCCACCTTTGAGGAAAACCCTTAGCGGACTAACAGGGAAACGCGCGTAAAAACATGAGAAAGCAATTGTACCACCCTTACAAAACATAATTGATTAAAGAAAGGGCGGTGGACCAAAAAATGTGATAGTTATATAATTAATAATGAATATAAGAAATATTTAATTACGTAAACAATAATGAAATGTATAATAAATAATAAAATATAAATAAATAAATACTAAACATCCTCCCCCCGTTGAACCATTCAGGTTCAAGAAGAGGGATGAGACACGGAACACAATGATACCTAATTACTAGGTAAAGGGAAAACTTTTACAGCAGGCCGAGTAAGGGATCCTCTTGATGTACGTAGAGTTACTACTCGTACCACGCCGTCAGGACCTGGAGACGTTGAAACTATTCGCCCAAGAGGCCAAGCAAGGGGGGGTGAACCCGAATCATGTATTACTACAAGGTCTCCATTCTTGAGGTTATCATTTTGAGTATTCCACTTGATTCGTTGTTGTAAATTATGGAGATACTCCCGGTGCCATCTTGACCAAAATCGTTGTGAAAGGGCCTGAATTATCTGCCATCTCTTGAGACGATTGAGAGGCATTTCTTCTATTTGCGACTCAGGGAGAGCCGTGAGAGAGTTCCCAATGAGAAAATGTCCCGGGGTAAGTGCATCAATCTCTGACGGATCTGAAGACAATGGTGTAAGGGGGCGGGAGTTGAGCATAGCTTCAACTTTGGTAGTGAGTGTAATAAATTCTTCCAATGTCAATATTTGGCTGCCAATAGCTCTGGTTAGATGGTGTTTAGCACTCTTAACAGCGTTTTCCCAGAGTCCACCTTGGTGTGGCGAGGAAGGAGGTAGGAAGTGAAACTTGATCCCATTTTCTACGGCAAATCGGTCAATTTTATCTTGATTCTTCTTTTATTTAAGGAATGCTGTTCTTATTTCTTCAATTGAGTAGAAGCTCCCACGAAGTTGGTGCCACAGTCAGAATAAATGTCTGAGTATAACCCGCGGCGAGACACGAAGCGAGTTAGTGCAGCAATAAATGCGTTTGTAGAGAGATCCGTTGCAACTTCAAGATGTACCGCTTTGGTGGTGAAACAAATAAATACACACAGGTATGCTTTTATCGGTTGCGATCGCCTTAGTGTATGTAACTTAATTGTGAAAGGACCTGCATAATCCACTCCTGTCTTAAGAAAAGGTCGTGAGGCAGTGATACGAACTTCGGGTAGATCTCCCATTAAGGGGGCTGTGTTGGTTGGCTTGCATCGGAAACATCTTATGCATTTAAAAATGCGAGATCTGATGATGCTCCTAGCCGAGATAATCCAATAAACTTGGGATATTATGGATTGCAATAGTTGTGGGCCTGCATGTAGGTGCTTGTGGTGATAATAATCTATTATCATATATGTAATATGATGTTTTTGGGTAAAATTAAGGGGTGTTTAGCTGAGTATGGCAACTGCGATTGTTTGAGTCTACCTCTGACGCGGAGTAATCCCTCAGAATCCAGAAACGGTGATAAACATTGTAATTGTGGTTTACAACTTTTGCCGAGTTTGAGAAAATTGATATCTTCTTCGAAATGATTAGTTTGGATTAATTTCACAATTAAAAGTGTGGCCATTTCTAATTCTCTAGGAGTGAGAGGCCCAGAACAAATGTCTTCTTTTCTGAGTTTACAGATGAATCGTAGTATATAGGCAACAACTCTCTGTAAGGTGAACCACGATGAAAATCGAAATAGTAAATCCCAGTCTTCTTTATGTGTCGAGATAAGTATGTTTAATGGTTGGGGTTTCGTTTCTAGGAGATTATGTGATTCTGAAGATGAACAGTAAAGTGGAGGCCATTGTGTGCTGGATGCTGCTAACCAAGGTGGGCCTGTCCACCACAAAGGGTGGTTACAGAGCAGGGGAGGTGATACACCACGGGAGGCCACGTCACTTGGATTTTGATTGGGAGGGACATGAGCCCATACTTCTGGAGGTGTCATTTCTTGTATTTGAGAAACCCGATTAGCAACATATACCTTGGGACGGTATGGTGGAGTGTGTATCCATGCAAGTACAATGGTTGAGTCTGTCCAAGCGGTAACTGAATTTATGTGGTAATGAGATGATATGATGCTTCTACAGTATTGCATTAATTTTTAAAGTAAATGAGCTCCACATAATTCAAGACGGGGTAACGAAATCCGTTTCAGAGGTGCGACACGAGATTTTGCAACAAGCAAATTTACTTTTACTTCGGAGTTTTGAATCACACATCTGAGATAGATGGCTGCTGCATAACCTTGCTCAGATGCATCTGAGAATCCATGTAATTGGACATCAACAGTGGAGTAGAGAGAGAGATACCAAGGTATGCTGAGGTTTTCTAAGGCTGGAAGCTCTTCCAGAAACTTTACCCATTTTGCAGAAATATCTGCGGGTAGAGGTTCATCCCAAGATAGTCCTAGTGTTCATAGAAGTTGCATCAATGATTTGGCCCAGAATACTACTGGTGTCAACCAACCACACGGGTCATAAATTTGAGCTATAGCGGAGAGTACTGAACGTTTAGTCGGGACTTGTTGAACTATATCAATCTTATACGAAAATGCATCACTGTCAGGCTTCCATTTGAGACCAAGGATGCAATAGAGGGGTTGTTCAGGAGTGCGAAAGTAAAGTGGGGTCTCACGATGCTCCTGAGGTACAGCGCTCAGTACCTGGTGTGAGTTACTAGACCATTTGCACAATTCAAACCCACCTTTTCTTAACAATTCTGTGAGCTCTTGTTGAAGAGAGTGTATCTTCTAAGTTGTCAGCGCCAGTGATGATATCATCGACAAATGTTTGGGTTTGTAGCACTCCGGATGCGTTGGAAAAGGCCTGACCTTCATCCTCAACAAGTTGATGTAGAGTCCGAATTGCAAGATAAGGGGAGCTAGTTACACCATATGTGACAGTGGTAAGTTGGTACACTTTGAGAGGCAAATTAGGATTTTCGCGCCAAAATATCAATTGATAATTTTGGTCGTCAGGATGTACTTTAATCTGTCTGTACATTTGGCGAATGTCTGCGCTAAAAAACAATTTTATGACGCCTGAAGTTTAAAAGAATATAGCAAATGTCATTTTGGAGTTTCGGGCCTGAGTGAAGTACATCATTTAATGAGAGGCCAGATGTGCCTTTGGCACTTGCGTCAAATACTACACGCAGCTTAGTGGTAGAACTTGTTTCTTTATGTACGCTATGGTGAGGTAGAAAGTAATGTTGGGAATTATTTTGGAGTGTGTTGGTAAATAATTTCATGTGTCCAGATTTATGATAATCATCCATGAATTCACCATATGATTTCTTGAGAGCTGGTTGAGAATTTAATTTATTTTCAAGGGCATTAAAACGCCGTTTTGCTAGAGATGATGAATCACCAAGAGATGGCCTAGGTTCCTTGAATGGAAGTCGAAGCACATATCGACCAGTGCTGTCCCTAGCGTGGGTGTTGCAGAATTGATTTTCACATATTTCCTCATCTCGCGTAACCACCTTCGACAGGGGTGGTTCCTCTAATTTCCAGAACTGTTGAAGTGAGTTGTGCAGGTCAATGTCAGTGGTTGATAATAACGTATTAAGATTATATGAAGCTGGCTGGTTGTTATCTTCACTAATAGAGGGAGCGCTTCCCATAACTACGAAGCCGAATATAGTTCCTAGCGCTATAGGCATGTCATTTTCCAAGTGGATAGAGATCACCAGTGAGTGTTTGAGCTAAGAGGTCAGCACCAATTAGCATTTGAACAGAACCACTCTCATTAAACGTAGGGTCAGCAAGAACAAAATGTTTTAGTTTTTTCATTACATCAGGTGATATGCGAGTTTGCGGCATATTTGAGGTTATTTTATCAATTATCAAAACTGAGTGAGCGTGTGCCAATGGTATACCACCACATGTGGAAATATTTAAATGAGTAACAACCTTAAGTTTCACTTTAGTTGATGATATCCCCTGAACGTTACTGGGTTTGAGGCAGTTACGTTTTACGCCCAGCATCTGTGCACAATGTTCAGTGATCAGCGTGGATTGACTCGCCGAGTCCAATATCGCACGCACAATTTGTGTATTGCCTGAGGGTGTAGTAATGTGGACTAGAGCCGTGGCTAGGAGTACAATATTATGAGTTGTTGAAGACAGACCAACAAAAGGTTTAGTTGGACAAGAATCGGTCAACTGTGAATAAGTAGGGGTGTCTGTGTGAAAAGTAGAACGATGGTTTCTCAGCGGCTCAGTGCGAGATCTCTGTAATTGTAAACTGTTGTTTGTGTTGCATCTGGTGATTGAGGAGAAAGATGCAACAATGTGTGATGAGGTTTATTGCATTGTTGACACACATGTTTTGACTGACAGTTTGAGATACGATGTGAAGTACCCAGGCAATTAACACAGAATCGATTTTATTTAATAAATGCAAATCTTTTCTGTGGAGTTAAAGATTGAAAATCCGTACATTTATAAATATTATGCTCTGGCTGTTTGCAAAACGAGCAGTGATTACTTGAACTTATATTTTCGGATAAAAGAACCATCCTAGTTGGTCTGGGTGCTGATGGGCGTGAAAATGAGTGTGTTGGCATTACCGTTGGTTTTGGTGATAGTTTATGCGACAGATTGGCCGCCTCTAGGTGTGTACACTCAGTTTCCAAAAAAAAGTATTACTTCACTGACAGTTGGTAGAACCTGTGTGTCAGCGCGATTACTCTCGAATTTCTTTCTGAGCTCTTGAGGAATTTTACGCATCAAGATGTTTGAAAAAATCTGTTTTCCTCTTAAACCTTTTGGTTAAGTGCGGATAATGCTTTTGAGTGCTCATTATAAATTAATAAGAAGGAGCGAAGAGTTCTTACAGTCGCTTGTTCAATATTGGGTAGATCACTTAAATTGTCAGTGTGTAGATTAATTAAATATCGGATGTTGTGGTATCTCTTCTTGAGCAAATTCCAAGCAACTGGGTAGTTTTCTGCAGTGAGTGGAAGTGACTTTAGTGGTTCGGATGTTAGTGAGCTTAAGAGATATTGAAATTTCTCGACCTCTATCATAGACGTGTTATTGTGAATTGTGGCCTCATAGAGACTCGAATATGTTAACCATTGTGTGGGATCACCAGAGAATTGTTTTAAATTAATTTTGGGCAATCTAATATTGGACGCAGCAGAGTGGTTTGATCTTGTTGATTCATTTAGTGGATCACTTGTGGAAACCAATAAAGGAGGGACTAGCATGCTGACAGTACATTGGATATCAACATCTAAATCTGCAATTATATTCTGAAATTCATCTATTTTTTCTGGATCATATTCTTGAGTGTGGGTTGTGACATTGTTTAATTTAGACAAGGATGCATCAAATTCTGCCTTTTTAGCACTTGATTCCTTACCAAGAATTGTACTCTTTTGTACTTGAATTGGGTTTAACCTTTCACATCGAGAAATAATGTTTAATTGATCCTGTATTTTAGTAAGTCTTGATTTAATTTGTTCTGCTTGATGCACAAAGCTTGAGTACTTCATCTTGAATTATGTTAATAATATTAATAATAATCAATCTGCTTGTGCATATATTTATTTGTAAATAATATTTACTTTGGAACAAACACACTATAGAGCAAACAAAAGAGAGCAAATGTCATTTGAAACTGTCTATACACAATTCTAGGAACTCAATGTTCTGAGAAGAGGGTGCTGTTGAAAACAACCTTGAGCTTAGTGTGCCTAGCGAAAGAGTAAAGGGGGGGGGGGGGGGAGTAACTACAAAGTACTGTAACTAAGAAACATTCCAAAACAGTTCACAATGGATGTTTGGCGGAGTTATATTATTTTAAACAACAAAAACAAAACATCTTAAAAACATAAATTGGGTGGTACATTGCATTTAACCGCGCACATTATATTACAATTAATATTGAATGTTTAGTTTACAGATCACTAACTCAGGCCGGTATGCAAGAACGATGTTGGAGTAGGAGTAAAGGAGGAGTAAAGGCGGAGTCAGCTACTCTTGAGGAAGGAATCCGTGTCGTGCTAGAACGTCTGGCTTGAGTTACTCAAGGTCACGTGATGAAATATTACACAGAAGTACCACATCTCCAGGGGAAATAAAATTCACTAGATCCACCGCCTTCTAAAGTGTCGTATTGCTTGTAAAGTTTGATAGCCTGCTTAAATATGTCCTCTTGTTGATAAACACATTGTAATTAATTAAGAGCGTGTGGTGAAGTGAGAAAGAGAAATGGTATTTATTAGAATTAAATAGGTAGTTTCCAACTGTCAAATGAAAAAAAAAAAATTATGTTAGGACCATCGCGGCCAAGAAGAAAGCGTGGGAACAAATTAATAGAATTTTAAATCTTCCAGTAACCTCCAAAAGGTGAGTTTATTTTTATCTTATATTATTTTCACTTTAATACTTTATATAAAATCACGTATATTGTTTGAGTGATTGGATCGTCTATAGAAATAAACACAAGTCAAGTAAAATCTTTAAACGTGTTTCTTATTGATGGTAAACACAAACGTCAACGTAACAAAAAATTATTTGTAGGCCTATGCTATTAATTTGCGTAGGCCCTAGCGTTGATAAGTTTTATTCTCTTTCTCTGTAGGCCTAGCGTTTATTTTTGCATAGTATAAGTCGAAACAAAAGTTTTGAAATTCTAAGAACGAGTGGAATTTATATATTATTAAACTAACCTAATCTTTACTCCTAACTTTATGTATTTTGTCTACTGGTAGGTCTTAGTAGGCCTGATTTAGCACTTTAGACCAGTACTATCTTAGGCTAGTTAACCTTCAATATAATATTTTTGTACACGGTCTAGGCCTAGTCACAAAGTAAACATAGTAACTAAACTAACAATGTCATCCTCATAAATAGAAAAATATTACAACATACAAATATACAGTTTTACCTTGAAGTTTATAGAGACAACAAATTTCATAAAAATGCTTCACTGATTATTAGAACCAGTATATTAATATAGCCAGCTGTATAGTGGGAACTTTAATTAATATAGGCCTTTATAATAATTTATAATAACCATTAGTAATCTTTTCTTGTTTGATAACAAAGACACCTCAAGTTGACCTATTTGGAACTGTGTTTATATTATATTGTGAATCATTTTAGAACTCTGGTTCACCTGCACAAACATTGGGACATTGTCAATTCAAGAAGGAAGAGGCAACTAGTTGAAGAGACAGTGGAACTGTTGAGCACTGGACGAGGGCCCTACAATTCTCACAAGCCATCATGTCCCAAGGTCGAGGTGGTAGCCCCCCCATAACTGCTGCTCTGAGGTCTACAGGTTACACCGTTGCTGTCAATACCATTATGGAGTATCTCGATACAACAGGTAGGCTATGTGAGATATTACAACTATAAGGTTCATATTTACAGAGAGATGCACACACAGAAACAGATTTTATAAGTTTATTTATATTCATAGATATAATTTGGACTGAGAAGGGTAGGCCTACTATTTACTTTTTAATAAACAAAATATTGATATACATACAAAATAGGTGTAAGTTTCATGATAGTATACAGAAAATTAACAATTGTTTACAAAATTAATTACATGATTGTCATAAACATGCTAACTCCTGAAAAACGACTTTGTTGACTTTAATCTGAATAGACATGTCTAGTATAGGTGGATGGAGTCTTTAAGAGCAAATAATGCACACTTGTCAATAAGTTAGGCCTGTCCTTTTAATCTTGTTTTAGTTACCGTACATAACAAGTGTGTCCTTATAGTGAGTGTTGGGTTTAAGATGTAAGCATGTGTTTACAAATTATAATGTGCAATATCAATCAAACTTGCATCTGTTGACCTGCAATGCTTTGAATGTTAAATTACATTTTCAAAAGCTTGTTTGAAAATGTAATCTAAATGGTTTTAATTAAAAGCAATTTGATGATTATGTGCATTGACACCCTAATTATGTATTATAGTAAAAAGGACTTGCAGAAAACAAGCCATTGAAACATTTATCTGTGCAATATACAATGGTAAGAATGTTAATTTAATAGAGTTATTCTTTGATATTATTGGAAGTAGCAGCTGAAGGTCACATGACTTGACATCTGACTTATGAAAGCTGTTTTAATAACATCTAAAATTTAATAAAACCTCCCCATTTAAACATACTAGCTATGCTTGTTTTGTTCATACTATCCTTTATTTTCCAGATTTCCCAACTACAAGCAGTGTCAGTTTGTCGCTGCCATTTCTTACACCAGTGCTTCAAGTCTCGGTCAGCCTTTTCACATCACCTGCATCCCTCTTGGGGACCCCAGACCTTTAAATTTGACTATTATTTGTAAAATAGTTGACAAAACATTCAAAACAATTATAATATTTCCACATTTATTGTTAACACTATTATTATCTTTATATCTGCATTCAAGTGAATCAATTTTCTTTTTGATGAACTAGAAAGTGTTTAATTTAGAGTGAGCTCTGATAGATGAACATTAGGTTGTTGCTCCGTAGTTAGACCTAAAGTTAGGAATCTTTGTTGATTTCTTTTGACATTTTTGTGATGGATCTATTTCTCTTGAATAATAAATAACGTAACATGATTTTTTTTTTACCAAGAAAGCATGCCTATAAACAAAAACATTATATTCAATTTTTTTAAACACTTTTGTTTACTATGTTTAATGTTCCGATTGATAACTAACCTTTATATCTTTATATAGACCTGTTATAGCTAGGTAGTTTATATTAATTTTACATAGTAAATTACTGTTTATTAATATTTTATACATTTAACTTGCTATTATGTCTCAAATTATGAAACATAAAATTATAGGACTTAAGGATTGAGCCTAGATGTTTCGGCTCTAGAATTTATAAAATTACCAACATTTTCCCATTTGTTAAAAACAATATTCATATTAGGGTTATTTTCAAGTGATGTGTAGTAAAATTACAATTTCCAATATCCATTGTGTCGAGATCGTTCACCCTGCATTAACCTATAAAATGTAAATATATCTACATTCTTATGTTATAAAGTGATTAGGGAACTTTTCACTTCCACTCTGGAGGGTCTCTGGGTTACTTGATTTCCTGTTTTTATGTTAACCACTTATGTTGTTGCTAAGGACTGCAGGTATCTTAATTCAGCATTGCAAATTAAATTTTGACAATTTATATATTTTTTTTTGTCTGGCCAATCTCTAGTGTTTATCTTTTAAAATAAACTGACTGTGAAAAAATGATTATAATTATTTCCATTCCTTAGCAGGGTGGTTTATTATTTTTCATCCCAAGGTCCAAATTTGAGCATCTGTTTGCACCACAAGCCGAAGATATATCCAGTAGTTTGTCTTAATAATATAGGCTCGCAAACAACACTCAGAAATTATTTTTAATATTATATTAAATAGATTATATTTGGAAGAAGGTAAAGAAAAGGTAGATAGAAACGTAAAAAAGGGACGAGTTATATTATAGTTATTAGAGTTATATTATATAAATTGTAATTTTGTCTGGAGAATCTGTCCAATTATGTCATAGATAAGTTTAATTAAATACATCAAAAATATTTTATGAAATTTCAATCACTTTCACTGAACTTAGCATTATTAAATAATATATTATACCGATTTTTATCAATAAAATAAATGCATAACGAGATGCAGCCATGAGCTTTTCTAAATAAATGTTATTTGAATCATCAGGCCTTCTTCCAATATTTGCCTGGTAAGTATTAAAGTAAGTGGGAATTTAATAGTGTATAAGGCCAAATTATTTTGGTTTGTTTACGTTTCTATTATATTGAATTGAACTTCAACAATATTGCATACAACATATTCACTAAATGTGTTACAAATCATATAACATGATCAACACTAAACCCACCTCGGTGGTGTAGTTGGCTAACACGCTACTTTGTGTTGAGCTAGACCACAGAGGATAGGAAGAGTTGAGGTTCGAATCTCGGTCGAGTGAACTGAGGTGAATTTTCCTAAATAGTTTTTCACTCTCCCTCCACACAAGTGTGGGTTCACTTCCTCTAAATTCAACCTTTCATATTCCCAACACATTACCTAGTGTAATTAGTATTTAGGCGTACAACCCGAATGGGTAGTAAGATGTAGTGCTAAAAAAAAATCTCTAATACATTATTATTATTACTATGGTACTTTGGTGTCAACGTGCTTGGTTACAGTACCTGTAATCTGAGGCAGGAAAACATCCAGGTTTACAACTCCAGTAACAGTAAAAGAAAATTAAAATAATCAATTTCAAAATTATTTATTAGCCCTCACTGGCAAGGACCACAATCATCATGGTTTTTAACACACAATATTTATAATATAAACATGATATTATGTTCTCTCTAACGATCAGTGTCAGAGCAGCTTGTATTATGTTTTGTCATGCTTGGCACAAGAGTGTATCATGGCCCGCCAGTACAGTCTGTGTAAAGTTTGTGTCTTGATATTGTACAAGTATAAACACTAAAATAAATAATTCACTTTTGTGGCCACATGGTCTAAAATATCAAACTCACAAAAAAACTAGACTTCTGAAGATAGGGAGATCATGGTTTGAATCCCAGGCAAGTCTAACGAGGGTGGTCTTTTGTATATGGTTTTTCCCTTTTTCCTTGCAAATGTGTATACACTATTTAATCCAAACTTCCTCATCCCAGAAACAGTGTGATCAGTATGTATGCATATAACCTGACCAGATAGTACGACAGTGCTAAATCGACAAGATTGTGTATATGATCGGTGATAAAGATCGTACAACTAATTGTGTGTGGATTTCTTATTAGTAAGTTTAAAATGTAAGAATTTAGAGTTGAATTTACGTAACAATACATCCACCTTAGCATAAAGGGATTAAAAATCTACTCTGCTGAGTAGAACGAAAATAATAGTTTCCTCTCTCTCCTTGGGACATACATTTAGCATCAAAATGAGCAGTGATAACCTGCTAGTTTCCACCATTCTCCATTTCATTAGAGGTCTGTAAGGTCAAGATAATGGATGTCCACATTTGGTACGTGTGTTGATACAAGAAGTCTGTTCCTAACGGAACATGAAACCAGCTATATATAGTAACATTACCGATGTTTTGATTCGCCCGTCACAATGATTTTAATAAGGTTCCAACTGTAATAGTCCATGTGGTGAAGCCCAGACTCTCAGATGGACTCCCGGGGCTCTGGACAGGGATGTGGGTGCAGCCTCTTCAATATGAAACTCCAGGGAAGTTGGCCTAGTCATAGAACAGCATTCGCACAGCTCCCAGTTCAGCTTCTGTGGTGGGAAACCACACCACATGTTGCATGTTTTGGGCCAACCAAATTGATATTTTCTTAACAACACGCGATACCGTTGACTGGTCAACATTGTAGGCCTACATTTCTCCGCCAACAACCTAAAAATGGAAGAACAAAGTTACTAGCCAATTTTAAAAAATTATAAGAATAGATATGTCTGTAGTCCGACCTAGGCCTACTGTGATTTTTTTAGAGGTAAGGTTATTTTGGATTTTATATATATACAAAAAATCAATATTAAATGTCAACCGAAATCTCAATAGCTACTGTATGTCACAAAACAATCAATTAGCCTATTTGCTTCAATTACATAATTAAAAACAATGGAAGAAATATGTTGTCAGTAAATAATACAAGTCCTAATATTAATTAAACTTACATACTGATGCTAAATTAATCTTAACTAACACATTACAAAAACAAACAAGAAAATTTATTAATGTATTCAATCCAAAAATTTAAATTAGTTGTTCATTCTTAAAAAAAAAGTTAATAACAATGTTTTTTGTAAGTTTAGTAATAATAAATAATATAACCTTAAAAAAAAGTATATTTATAATTTGGTATTAACTTACTTGTAAGCATTCCGTGGCATAAAACTGAAGGGTGGTCAACATTTGTTGTAAATGAAGCAGTGGAAGTCATCGTTGTGTTTCGGGATTGTCAATTTCCAACGTAGGGAAGATATCTTGCCATACAACTTCCTTCTAAAATAGAAAATATTTTACGAAATTGTTCGTCAGAATAAGCCTAAGAATTATCCTGGAAATCCCTAACATGCCTCCGTTAAATCACAACAACTTTATTTGCCTCTTCTTCAAAATAGTCGTCGATAACTTCTAAATACGTGACAATCCGGTAGTCATGTAGCGCCATATTTTCTTGACAACACAAAACAAATTAACAGATGTTTGACATCTCTATTGCTCATGCGCGCCGCGCTGGGGTAGCCCTGTGTATAAGGGATAGGAGTAAACCTATGTATAAGGGATAGGAGTAATACAGAAGGCTGGTCGGGACCAACCTTTGGAATTACTCAAGCACGCGCCCGCGCGCTTGAGAATTACTCAAGAGCGCGCACGCGCGCTCGTCCTAGCAAGCAAATCAACCGTCCTCCGCCTTTACTCTCCTTCTCCGCCTTTACTCCTACTCGTTCTTGCATACGGGCCTCAATCTAGTTATTATTTAAGCGGCACATTAACAATAGAATATCATTTCGCCGATAACAAGTTATTAAATGGCGGTCTTTCTTGGCGGCAATTCACAAACGAGGGTTTTCTGATATTCTACACAATCTTTTCCAAAGCAATTATTTTAACACTAGTTTTTATTTGGTTGTCTTGAGAGGAAAATGTTCAGTATTATTATATTTTTATTATTGTTTATTTGAATGGACTTTAACACAATAGCGTGGTACGAATGTTAGCTAAATAAAATAATTTAATTTATTATCTTATGTATTTAGAAACATTCATGGCCGGAGGACCAATGTTTTGAGTTGATTGAGTGAGAGAGTTAATTATTTGATGTGGGCATAAGAGACATGGTGAGATCCTACCTGATGCTGAAGATTCGGTGGTGCAGTAACCCAAGTAGGCCTACCTGGGGCTGTGATTGGATGATCTTGAGGGATTTTGATCAGTCGCACAGTTAGAAGTTATGATGAGAATGAGGTTATTTCATTTAAGTGTGCAAACCATGAAATGAAACCGAGAGGTTGAGCCGCGGTGGTAACGCACGTCCACCTTTGAGGAAAACACTTAGCGGACTAACAGGGAAGCGCGCGTAAAAACACGAGAAAGCAATTGTACCACCCTTACAAAACATAATTAAAGAAAGGGCGTTAGACCAAAAAATGTGATAGTTATATAATTAATAATGAATATAAGAAATATTTAATTACGTAAACAATAATGAAATGTATAATAAAATAATAAATATAAAGAAATAAATACTAAACAGTTAACAGTATAAATCAAACGAGATAACTAAAGGATTTGTAACTGTATTGATAGTAAAAACAATGTTTTGTTTGTGATCTTACTCACAAACACTTGTACCTTCCCGAGCTATGTTTGTATAGGCAAAATCTAATGACGCACTAGGTGCCGGCGATTCAGAAAATTGTGAGGCTCATTTCTCGTGATAACTTTTACATTAAAAAGCTTAAAAATATCATTTTGAAAATACCACAAAGTAATCCACAGGAATATGTAATAAAAATAGGGAATATCTTTAAAAAAAAATCAAAATGTCCTTAACGTCAACTTAGCAACGCCACCCACCTTAATTCCTCCTCAGAACCAAACAACTTTTGTTTAAAACATTTCTTTTTTCTGCAATGCATTGTTTTTGAGATACTTTGTTGGGATTTTTCAAATGAACAACAAGTATATAGATTACACTGATAGAGTAAAAGATGAGGAAGGTAGACTGTATAGTAATAAGCTCGCATCTGCATGGAGGTAAAAAAGTAAAGTTATTTGGTAAAAAAACACCATCAGTATATCCAAGCGGGATTCAAAACCTGATCTCCCTGTCACCAGAAATCCAGTCTAATGCTGAGTCGTCAGACCACGCGGACACCGATGAAGGTGTACAAATAAAATATTGCAGTATATGACGTCAAAGATAACGATAGAGCAAAAACTTGCGATTATATTTTTAATGCTTGGTATATTAAAAAGCAGATTTTTAGACAACACCTATTTTATCACATTACTTAAAAACAAAACAATCTTAACCTATTACAATACGTTTACACTTCTAGCACATCCAATACCTATAAATTAATAAATATTTGGTTGTACCAACCTAAAGAGTAACTATCTATCAGCATCGTGGAATCGGACCAGGATTCTTCTAGACTTATTGGGGACCACTAAAACAACTTCGCCAGAAGAACGGGCGTCATCAGGCAAAGGCTAGTTAAAGAGTTCTAATTTATTATGTATTGACACGAAAAATAATAGGTTTGTTAATGGTAGTGCTGTGTGTTTTTAGCCAAGCTCTTTTTAACCATAGATCCAAGGTCCGAGATTAGATTAGAGCCAAGTAAAGTTAATGTGTGTGTTTTTACCTTCCATGCTCTTCATTATCTTCTATTCATGTGAATGCTATTACATTCCTTCAAGGTCATTCAACCATCAAAATGTTTATGGCTTTATTTTAATAAGTGCATATATATAAGCTCTAAATAGTGATTCATTTATTTCAATTCATTACAGTTATCGAGTTATAAGTATTCAAACTTACTATTTTATCCATTTTGCGTACTTATTTTAAGCTAAAGTAGTTTATGTATGGGGATTAAATTTATTCTAGCTAGACATGCATATGAGTGTATGCAATGAAGTACTAACAATATTTTAAATCAAATTTGTTTTTAATTTATAAGATATTTAATAGTTGTAAAATTACATTTTTTTATCTTATACAAGTACTTTTAGATTTATACCTCGATACTTCGATTTTATATCATTTTGTAGCACATAATGTCGTTATTTAAAATTTGTTTGGTTTATTAGTCTAATTCTACTATTTTATTTTATTATTTACACCACGTTGATCGATGCAAACGTAAATTTGTTATGAAACTTCTTGGTTTGACTATACCTACCGATAACACAGACTAGCCGACCAAGGAAGGATCGGGCTACCCCGATCTCCGACTAATGACTCACCTTTAAGTGCTTTATATATATATATATATATATCACCGCGTCTTACTACTTGAGTGACGTGTTGTAACATTTATTTTGTCTCTTTTTCCTTCCTCTAGCAATTTGGCACTTGGATAATATTGTACTATGTTAAGTTTTATTCTTCAACTCAAAGTGTCAAAAGGAGCTCATCGCTTGGTACATCAAAACGCGTATTGATTTTAGACCTATAGTTTATCTGAATATTACAATTAACTTCATGAATGTATACAAATTAGTTTCCCATTTTTACTGGTTATAAATTTAACATTAAAAAGATCTTAAAAGTTTTGAAAATATATCAAATGTCACATGAGTACTGCATTTCTTTAGACATTTTCTAAAAAAAATCATAATTTGGCGTGTTTATTGAACATGGCTGAGTTCAACCCTAAAAATGAAAAGTGCATCCAAACCAAGAAAACGAAACAAAAAGGCGAATTCGAACACTAATCGTTATAAACTTAAGAAAATGAAATATTTGATCCACGATGTTTTCAGGTACGTACAAGGCCGCAATGGGGGGATTTCAAACTCTCCACAAAATTTTATGAACAAACTATACATGACTTTATTTATGATCTAAACAATATACAAAATTAAGATACAAGTACAAATTAGGGAGCTGTGCAACCATAAAAAGCACTTCGGAGAGCTACTAGAGGTGTTTAATATGTATAATTTTTCCTAGGCTAAGCAATTAGAGGGTTATGTCGCAGAAATAAACACTTCTGATTGCTTCTAGAGGTGTTTAATATTCAGAATATTTCCTAGCCTTCGGCAGCTATGGAGTTATGTCGCAAAAATAAAACACCTTCAGTTGGATTCTAGAGGTGTTTAATACTTAGAATCATCCTAGCCTTCGGCAGTTGCGATGTTATGTTGCAAAGAAAAAACTTCAGATAGCTTCCAAAGGTGTTTAGCATTTAGAGTTTTTCCTAGTCTTCGGTAGTTGTTCCCAAAAAACTTCAGATAACTTCTAGAGTTGTTTAATAATTAGAATTTGTTCTAGCCTCTGGCAGTTAAAGGGTTATGTTGCAAAAAAACAACACTCAAGATAGAATAAAATTGAACTCTGGATCTTAGCGCGTCAATGTTCTAGCACTGAGATACCCAGAATTCGTCCCTCGCTCATGATCTCATATCCACGCGCACTGACTATATAAAAGTGTAGTCAGCTTAGTCAGTGCAAACTATAACTTATGTAAATATTATAGTATAAGCCTATATCAAAGGTACAGCTCAAGATCATATGATTTAATGTATTAATTAGTGAACCCATTTCTAGTTGTCAAATAATGATCTTCCTATTAAAATCAGTCTAAATCATACATTCAACTTATCCACTAAGAATCTTTGTTTGAATTACAGCTTCTACTCGGAACCCACAGTTGTTTGTTGTTCCGGAGCCTTGTTACCACTGGTTCATAATCTACTATTGCTTGATGTCCCGGGGTCTGGCTACCAAGTAAATCATGACTTGTACCAACTGGTTGAACTCATACATATGCGGAAAAAATTATCGACAGACACCTGGTTAACCCAAAAAGACCAACTTAGAAAATTAATACCTTACTAATGATGTTTTTAATCCACAAAATTAGTGTATACCCGAATGGATAGTACGACGCGGTGCTAAAAAAGTTGGTATTTTTTTCCTTAGCTTTTCACTCCCCGTTTGAGCTATACGCAGAATAAGGAATGCGAATGACGCATTGGACCTTGTGACCACAAATGTGGGTATTTATTAGAGCTATAAATTTGGTTAAAAAATAATATTTCATAGACTACGTGTTATTTTACGTTTACAATTTTGTTGTCGAACACGTTGTTTGCGATGTATTAACTTGTCGGTCAATTGTTTCATTGAATCCATCTCGACTTTTGTATGCCAACAGGTCCTCTCATGTCAAACAGTTGTGTATCTTATCACATGGTCCTAAACGTGTCGGATCACTTGACACACTCAAGCTTTGAAATATTTTTATTTATTTGGTCAACCAGTAGGCTATCGATCACTTTGCCTTCTTATGCATAAGCTTGTCGACCAATTGGTCCTAATCTTGTAGGTAATTTGACCTACGTGGCATTCCAACATTTTTACAGCTTTCCGGCCCGTTTGTAAGGTGCATGAGCTCTGTTAACTATTATAATAATAACAACGAAAAGTATTACTTTTTTTACTACAAATACAGAACTCTAAAACCTGCTCCGGTGCTAGCATGACATCTAATGCGTCATTCTCGTCGTAGACTAGAACGTTAAAGACAGGGAGATCGGGGTTTGATCTCTGTCAGGTATACAGAGGGTAGTTTTATTATAAATTGTTTACCACATTCTCTCTCTACGCAAGTGAAAGTGCACTTCCTCTAAATTAAGCTTTCCTAGCCCTAATTAATTAGCGTAATTAGTACATGTGGATATACCGCGAAAAGAATAACAAAAGAACCCTTAAACTTTCACCACTCAAATTATTTCATTAAATTGCCTAGTAATATATTTTTTTCTTCTAATAACACATTTTGTAAATATAGGCCTAATGATATTCAGTACAATAAATACTTTGCGACACGTGTATTAAGTTCATTATTTTAAATTATTAATATTCTTTTAATCTCAGTAGCCGGGAATTAAACTCAAGACCACAACGCCCGAGTGAACCATGCAGTGACCATTCATGTTCTAAATTAGCGAAAAAAAGAGTTAGTGCTATGACAACACTGTTGTGGACAAAGAGCTGGCAATCCCAGCTTACTTTCCCACTCCACCTGCCCATCCCCCTCTTCACAACACAACACCACCCTTCAAGCATGTTAAAAATTCCCTGTCAAAATGTTATAGCCTATTCATTCTAGGAGAAGCTTGTTGGACGAATCACCTTAATATTTTCCATCACTATCCTGTTTAGTTTCATTAGACATTTTAAGTTCCTTGTACTTGATTCTTATTAAGTACCGGTATCCTATTTTTAATAGCTGTCATATTCTGAGCTCACTTACACTAACTCTTTTGTGGTTGAAAAGTTGAAATAAAAGAGAAAAAGTAATACAAAGTTCTAGCTAGTATATGTTTAATGTTACACTGTAGTTTTGTTTACAACAACTCAAAACAAAGAATAGAGATATTGATAATAAAATTTCAATTGCAATATTTGGATAATTGAACATGGAAAAATGAATGGCCAATTTAAATGGAATTTTAAACATACTGTATTTATATAATGACTCATAAACTAGCAAACAGCAAAATTATATACCTATAAGTATGAAACAATAATTTATTTTATATTACGCAACTTACATTTATTAACATCGAAAGTAACTTTTTTTGCAAAGTTGATTGCATTTTATTTAAATTATAGATAATTATTAAAAAATAATGCAGTTTGAATATTAACTATAAGAGCAACACAATCTTATTTTAGAAACTATTAACTAACATTCTTATTATAATAAGGCCTCACCATCTGAAAATACCTCAACTTCTTCTTCAATTTTGTCGCTTTGTCATGTTCATAACAATTTTTGAAATCTTTCTCAAATTAGGAATCTCTTGTTTCTTCATTGGTTTATTTTTACTAAATGCATTTTATCTCTATCATTGTCTAGGTAAAAAAAACGTTTACGAATAGCCATTGTACAAACATTACAATAAAACCTCTGACTAGGCTCGACTAGAAACTTGAACGTATTTGGCCGAATGGGGGTGAATCTCCTATCCCAACTTACTTTAACCTTGCTTCTACAAAGGTCGTGACATAGATGGATACTATTTAGCAAATTTCTGGAAGGTATCTATACATTACTTTTTATCACCGCGTCCTACTAACCATTCAGGTAGCTACACGCTTATATACTTATTGGGTCAGGGATGGGGAAGTTTGAATTTAGAATAAATATACCTGACTTTGCGTGGAGAGAGTGGTAAACAACAATTTATGGAAAATCACCCTCAGTACACCCGACCGATATTTGAACAATGATCTCTCCATCATCAGCAGTCTTGTTTATTGTGCTTATTTTTGTTGCATTTATTCTGCTTTTAAACATTTTAAATGTCTAAATCGCAGTCGATTTCTTGCCATCTATGCATCCTATTATAGTAATTTTAAAACTAACCCTGAGTTATTTTAATTCTCGTCTACCTGCCTTGACGTTTCATCCTCAAAGTCAACGTTTCATTCCCGTTCTCGCTGTCAAGTGTTTCATACATAACCTCATTTCAGTGATTCTATGAGTTTTTTTAAGTCACTCGTTTCCTAGTTTTAGCCTCTAAATATGAGTAGGAAAAGAGGTGCTAAGTTAAAAAAAAACGTTAAAAACAGCGGTAAAGTTTAACTATTAAGAAACGTGTCAAAAATATAATCTTTTTTTCATAATTCAAACCTCATCGACTACTTCTAAGTGTTCACAATGTCCTGCAGCACCCATCGTATTAGAACCCTGTGGGGCTGGTATTTGCAGTTTTTTCGATTGTATGTATGTGTATATGTAAATGTATATAGTGATGTTCAAAAATAAATAAGACTATTAAAACAAACAAACAAACAAAACCTGTTGTTTTTATTTATTATGGCTCTAAATATAGCGTCTAGTAATAAATAATCAAAATAACCGAGAGGTAGATTATATGCATTTTTCTATTATAAAACGTATTTATTAATAGATATACAAGCTTGTAAAATTACAAGGGGCGTTTGAGTTAACTATGCCCAGGGTGCCAACCACACAAGCTAGGGGCCTGATAGTAACGACACGACACGACTTTATATTCAGATTAGTAAATTATTTTTATTAGTAATTTAATCTATATCAACATCTTTGTAAATATTTTCACAATCAGAATAAAGGATAAAAAACCCAGTTTAACTAATTCTTATTTTCTAAAAAGAGAAATAAATGTTGACCTCTTCCAAGACATTATATATATATATAATATTATATTAAATATATATATATATAATATTATATTAATATATATATATATATATATATATATATATATATATATATATAATGTCTGAAAATAAATCAACATCAATTAAGATTATTAGAAAAGCTATATAAAATAATAATCATTTATTTGAAAATATAAAATAAATGAAAGTAGACTACTCTAGTTACTTTTGAATATTTAGTAAATGTGAAAAAATGTAATCGCTATCTAATAATTCAGAGTCGAAATCTAATAGTTTAAAATATTTAAATTATTAAAAATGGTTTGGTAGATTAAACACAGGTTCCTTCTTCTAGTCAGGTATTAAACTGTTTCCAAACTGTATTTATTGCGTAATTGCTGTCACTAATTAGGGGCAATTGGATTAATGAGCTGCAAGTAACAGTTTGAAGGATTTAAAAGTACTGTGATATTATTAATATTAGTAAAACTACTCTTTTCAGTAAGATAATTATTTCAATTTGTGGGTTTATTCCACTTGATCTACATTAAGAATATACGAAAAAAAATATTTGCAACCTTTGTTACGGTTTTGTCAACCATTTTTCTTTCTCGAATAAGAATTCAACCGTTCTCACTTTGACCGCAAAGTTTAAAGAGTGAGATCCCTCCCTTAATGAAATTAAAGTTTACTTTTAATCAAAGTAGAGATCCAGAATATAACATTACTTTTCAAACATAAGGTGTCATGAACACACCAACAGAAATTAACTTTTCCTTTTACCGAGTAATCTCTAAACAAGGCAAATGTATAAACTACTTTCTCGGTAGTGAATCTATCACTTAAGAACCTATTTATGTCATGAGCTTGTGGTTTAAAATAATCAGACAAAAACAACATTAGAACCTAGATTTGCAATTTATCTATCTTAATTTTTTCAAACTGTAAATTCTACTTCTTTCTCGTTCCATAGTTTTGAATTTAATAATAATTTTATTGATTATTTAAGCCCTATATTATAATTATAAGGAGCTTCTTTTGTCTTGCAATATAGTGCTTGTCCCAGGAACCGATGGTCTAGGGTTCAAATCCAGCCAAATTATATGAATTATCCTTGGCGATAAAAATCTGTAGCACAACTTCCTTCGGGAGGGAGTAAATCCGTCAGTCCTATGTTGATTCTGGCGTGTCAAAGGACCCTGGAAATTATGTGAAAATAATTTTCCGGCAAAATTGGTAGGCTCTTTCGCTCTCGTTCATAGAAATTCAGTGTTTAAGGCAACGGTGAACCACTACACATCCTAAACACCCCTATTACTTCGGATTTATACCAGATGGTGCAGGCACCAATATCTGTCTGACGGGCTGAGTTTTATACCAAGCTATGGATAGAAATCACATCAAACCAACAACCTTCGGGTTGTTGACTAATGAATATTTTATATAATATATCCTCCTTTGGCGGCTGTATTGTCTAAGGCGTTAATCGTGGGATAGATGGACTGACGATGACAGGGAGTTTGGAGTTCGAATTTAGGTCAAGTGTACTGAAGACGGTATTTCCAAAATTATTTTCTATTCTCCTTCTACGCAAATGCAGGTACATTTTCCCTAAATTTAACTTTCTTTATCCTTAATTAACTAGCGTAATTAGTACATATGCGTATAGCTTGAATATACATGGTGGTAAAACATGGTGGTAGAATATATATAATAATTTAGGAATGACCCAATTTTAAACAAATTTACCGTTCATAGAGAATACTTTAACTAACTAACATTACATAGAATATCTACTTTGTAAAATCTATTAGTCCATTCTTAAGTTTTGTTTAACATTTATGTTTGAGATTGTGTGAGCCTTTATTATGTTGATACAATTTTTTTTCAAACGGCAGTTCCAAGTGTGATGACGATGTTCTACGAGTATATGTAAGCTATTAAACAGTATATCTAGATATTTCCTCAACTATTCTTTTTCAAATGGGCAAATATTGTTAAAATATGAATGTTCTACCAAATCATGGGTTAAATGTAACAATATAATCGTATTAGTATCAGAACAAATTCCTCTGTATTTTAAATAAATTCATTAGATTTTAAGATAAATTGTTTCAAATTAACAAATATTGTGAGTAATTATATTAATAATCAAGAATAAAGCTAATAATCTTTAAAAAAAAATCCATTAAAGATTGTATAATAAAACATATTTTAGTAAAATTATACACAAACAAGTTGTCTGCCTTTTGTGAGATATAAATGATGAAGTACAGAATTAATTAATGCTAAATTTTTTTTAACATCATTGTCAAATGTTTCCCTTTTTTCTATAAAAAAAGTGGCAAAAAAAAGGCCCTAAAAATTCCCCACACTGCATATTGTGTTTATCAATTTTTATTAAAACTGAAATGAAGTGATGGAGTAGAAACTTAATTGATTTAACTTAATTGCCCAGAACATACGCCATAACGAAATAAAGTATGGACTAAACAATAACGATAAATAACCGAAAACAATATTTTTAACTAAAATGGAAAGTGGGAAAAGTTGGTTTTACTTATTGTCTATATCTTTTCAGCAGAGGCTTTATATAGTGTGGCGTGCCTGGGGGACAATAATTTGACCACCAATGGTGGCTAAACTACATACATATTCGCGAATATATAAATATAGCTACGGAAATAATTCCACTTGTGGCATATAGTCCTAGGCTAATTTAATATGGTAGTAGGCTGCTTGCGAATACTACTGTTAAGAAATTTCACGTAAATACAAAATATAAAATAAATTATTGATTATAATGTTTTTTTAGCTCATGCTTTCTGAAAAAGCCAACTTTTAATAAGTCAATACAATACACGTCAGATTGTTTTGTTATTTAAAAAGAATATACATATAATATTGTAAACGAGTTATGTAAAACCATTACAGATTAGTAGACATCTAAGAGTATATTTGAAAATTATTCAGTCTGTGAGGTAGCGCTGTAAAACGTCCAAATATATATCTAACTAGTTTTTTGGCCTGTACACCATAAGTTATTAACCAAACTAACAAAACTTAGCTCGATTGATAAGCACATGGAAGATAAGATTTTTATTTTGTAAAAAAAAAAAGTATCTTCCGGTCAGTTACCATGCAAAAGTGGATAAATTGAGAGTGAACTAAATTATCCATACTTTTATTAACTGAAATATAAAATTTCATAGAAAAGGCTACGGCTAAAATCGGGCTTGGGCAGATATGGTCTTACCCTGTAACTAATTAATATTAATTGGTTACCAAGCATTGTGTCAATATTTCTTTTGGCACGTCTATGATATTTTATTTCCCGCCGTATTTTTTCTGTTTTCCGTGATCCAATTTCTGCATTAACTAATAATGGAATTTACTGTGAATTTCCAGTATATTATTACTTAACTAGAGAATTTGAAACTCTTTTCACCACTGCTACTGTTTAATACTTGTCCTATGAGCATGCGGAGAATTGGTAAACAATCCCTCAGACGTATCTTGTATAATTTCCGGAAGGTTTATATGGGACTTTCCTCTAGTTAAAACCTTCCCACTTTCTGGAATGCGGATCAGTATGTTTTGTAAATCCCGGACAACCAAATTATAATTATCGTGTTTTCTGGCAGAGTCTTATCTGAAGTTATCAAAGAAAGCTTTTCACAACTTCTTAGGCTTGGCTGATGAACCAAATACTCAAATAAAGGCAAAATGATTCCCAAGAGGATATGTGATTTTCACTAAAACAGAGTTTTCTGTCAAGCTATTCTCCCACAATCTTTCATTTTCAAAATGACTTTTAATTAAAGTATTCCATGATTTGTCTGAATACATAAATATATGCTCCAATTAAAATGCAATGATCAAAGTTACCTGTGTATTTTTTATTTGAAGGTAACACTTCTTTATCTACTATTATGAATACGAAACAGCAATCAAAACTATTAAAACAGCTAAATGTCAATATTTTTCTTTAGATTTAACATTATAATTTATAATATAGTTTATCCTTGCTTTTGAAGTACAAATAAAATATCCACCAATTTAAAAAATTTAGCTAACAACATTTATACTTTCTTGTAATTTTTATTTTCTCTATATATAAACAGTATACATTTACATACATTCATACACACACCTCTACAAACACGCATACATCCATACAAACCTACACCAATGGTATTTTATTAATGTAGATGTTTCCCTTATAGCAAAATCACATTTTAATTTTTCAATAATTATTAAATATGTTATTTTAGAACCAAATCAAACCACACGTTGAAAATAATGTTTTTGATATTTTACAGTTTTTTTCATCTTCATAATTTTTAAGAAGATTTCCAGATATTTAACTTTAAACTTGATTGAATTTATGTATATACCGTAATGATTATTACAAATGCATTTTAGATATTTGTTTATTAGTTAATAAATCAGTTTATGTTTTTATAATATCACTCTTTCATGAGAAAAGATGATGAAACATTACTTACTCAATCAATATGACCTTGTTTGCAATTTATTGCACCACCCATTTTATTTATTTTTCAATTACTTTTATTGTGACATAAAATCACGTTTGTCAACGTTAAATTGTTTGCCAACTAGAAAGCCTGAACAAAGTGAGCGATAGAAAACAACAGTTAGTTTATGCCACTGTCTGAATTAAAAACAACAAAACTATTTTATAGTTTGTCTAAAAAGTTGTCTTATTCTCTGAGCAATTCTTTTATCGAAGGCCACATCATGACATTTGTAATATGGTCTGAACATCTGACATTTAGATCCAGGATTTACTAAAACGATTTCTCGGTCATTTATTTTCAACTACCCACTTTGGTGGTCGCATAATCGAAAGCGTCACTGTTGCAATTGACTGGACAGGGTGACCACTTTAACTCCAAAAATAAACTTTTAACATAATTCCTGGTTTTATTGGCAAAAAAAAACAACAAACTATTCTTAAAATGATTTTCCTTCTGTTGTAAGTCTTTGGACAAATTTGCTAAGTTAAAATGTTTTGTAAAAAGGTATGTTGAAAACGCCACCAAGTATTTCTATTTAATGCCTAGATTAGTAGGCTATTGGAGTCCCACACAATAAAACAACAATGCCTAAAAACCCTTCTAAGTTACTTCAAGATGGGTCTTTGATAAAAAAAAAAAGCTGACAACTTCATATTGGGAGAATTCATCAAGGTTAACCACCACGAATAGACCCCTCCCTTCCCACTAGAAAAAAAATATCAGGCTACAACCATGGAATTACTTTACATCCTCTTTGCATTTTTTTCTACCGTCTGGATCTTAAGTCATTATTCCTCTCTCTAGTAATGTGTGCTTAGCCACGAGTCGCGAGTATAGAATATATAGGTGGATTTTTATTTGTGTAAGGAACGTGAATTATATCTTATAACCACGGAAAAGTTTGAAAACTGAATGACCCTTGAGGCTATTTTGAGAAACCCTCATATGGAAACATTTGAAATTTGACTTTCTACAAGATATATGGTGTGATCACAGTCACAGTCACACCCAAGATTTTTCTTTTATATTTGGATACCCCATTCGGGCTATTTATCGTAGTCCTTGCCTGTACTTTTTTTTAGTTAAATGTTTCTAGAATGTAATTTAAGTGATCTTCTCCATACCCTTAAAAGCTATTTATATTGGTCCTCCCCTTTAATTTCTGAAAGATAGCAAATTTCACCAAATGTTCCGTGTTTTGTTTTCTTATGCCCAACAATAAATCATAATTCCTGGATTTTTCGATAAGTGACCTGTTGATGAACCACCGTTTACTGAGAGATTGGTGTCCTGTTCGGGTGCATTGAGTGGGTTTACCTAAATGGTTTCTTAATTTACCTCCACACAAATTCTGATGTATTTTATATAAATTCTTCCCCCTCGTTCCTACTCCATTAGTGTAAATATTCAAAATGCGTATAGCGGGAATGGGTAATGAGACGTGGTGACTTAAAACATTTGTGGTTTTATTATTTAATATTTTTCTAGCACCATATCTTAATATCCGTTCAAGTTATACACTTATTTGCTAATTACGCTAGTGGTTTTAGGGATTGAGAAGGTTATATTTAGAGGATTTGTACCCTATTCGAGTAGAAGGAGAGTGATAAACCATTTAGGAAATAACGCCCTCAGTACACTCGACTGAAATTCGATCCTCGAGCTCTCTATCTTCGGCAATATAGCCTACTGCGTAGTGCGTACTTAATAGCGCGTTAAACTATGTTGCCGCTGAAGTGGGTGTTTATTTAATCTTAAATATTTTATACGATTTACTGTTGCCATTTCTTAAATAAGGAATTTATATTTAAAAAAATACACTATGCACCAAACTGGCAGAGTGATTAAGGCCAGAAAATAATAAAATTCACTGAAAGGTAATTTTAACTTTACATCTATGATTTTATATAATAATTATTTTTTCGAACGTTTACATATAGTGTGATCGTTCCAAGAAAAAACAAGCGATAACAGTGATTGATACCGACAGTTTTAATTTTAAAATATGTCCTTGAAATAATCACAACGAAAACTGATCCAGGACCACGATAATGAAACAAATACTGAAAGAAATATATCTTAACCAAACTTATTCTAGGCTACAAAAATACTACCTTTTGTTTGAACAAAATACTGTAATTTAAATTGTATGCAAATACAACATTTACTGCATTCAACAGAATATTGCATAGTCTGCTTTATACACGATACAAGATGTACTCAACACAGTGGACCACTACCCCATTGGAATAAATTTGACTTTCTATGGATTTATTTCACTCTCTATCACATTATTAAATATGACATTGAAAACTATTCTCGCGTCATATTAAAAAAAACAAGGATTGTACAAAGCTTTGACAAAGATTAGATTTTATCTATTTGAAATCTTTAATAGGTGGGAATATGATTTGGACAGACTATGACCTTTATCGAGTTTATTTTAACAGCAAACAGGCTGTCAACTGACCCAGGAATAAATAATTCAAAACGTTATTTTTATACATTTAGGTCTGAATATGCATATACGGACGTATTTTAAAGTGTGCTCCTCCTAGGTGCTTTACACTCTATTTACTGGGCTTTGAAATATTATAGGAAATTATAGCATCCAATGGCAGTCACATACAAATATAACAAATAATTATTTGGATGTGTGTGGTAGTATGATGCACTAAAGTCCAAAGAGCATTAGAAACATATTTCATAAGCACTCAAATATAAAAAAAATCAAGAAACGTCTGACAAATAACTTCTAGAATAATTAAATTTTCAAACAATCTACCAGGGTAGAACTCCATACCCCTATAACCCCTTTTTGGCTTAAGGAAATGTGTTTGATAGTTTTTCCACAGACCCTAAAAAAAAAGTACCACCGTCACTGAATGTACACCAAAATATGTTACAGCGGCTGTTTTACACAAACTACAAGAAATATTGTCTACACACGCGTCAAATATACTGTGCATCAACCTTCAACAACAGAACAGAACGTTTGAGAGTCGAAACGCGTGTATATTGGGTGTAGTATCAGGATTGTAACGTAAACAAATATTTGAGGTTCTCAAGGGTTGTCTTGCTCACCTCTTATGTTTATCTTTGAATAAAAATGATTTTTTTTCGAAAAGAATTCACTTCCTAGATGAAGTGAAACCTCTAGTGAGTATTATACAAATTTGTATGAATCCGTGCCACTGTGATATCTCATCTCCTATATTAATTTTCCAACTACTACCCGCTACGGTGGACAGGTGGTCTAACGTGTTAATCTCGTATTAGACTAGACTGTCTATGACGGGGAACTTGAGGTTAGAATCTCGGTCGTGTGTACTGAGAGTGTTTTTTATAAATTATTTTTCCACGCAAATGCGGTACACTTCCTATATATATAAAACCTCCCTAATCCCTAAAACTATTAAGTAAGTGTATAAAAGTATAAAAACTGGTAGTAATATGCGGTGCTAAAAACAAAAAAAAAAATCCCAAATAGATACAAAATTCCCTTGAAAGCATAATTTGAGATAAAGCACATCTTTGTTTTCTTGGTTGTGGATGCAAATTTGAAAAGTACACTCAACCTAAAGTGTCAACCTGCAACCTACTATAATAAGTTCTTTTGTTTATGATTTTGTCTGAGGCTGCTCATTTAATTACATACAGACCCGAAAATATGATCGCATATCATTGGATACGAAATACACATTGAGGCCATTGGTGGGGAGATCAAGGTTCGAATCCCAGATGGGTTACTGAGGATACCATTTGTATTATCCTTATAATTGCTTAGTTCAAAACCTAGTGACATTTTAAACAGACAAATAACTCATTTTATTATGAAATATTTGTATATTTTCAAATACTACAACCATATTGGTTTTGTTTTGGTAGAATTCTCTAGAGAGGGCCTTCTACCCCAGTGGCCTACTAATTATTGACTTCACAGTGTTACGTTAACCGGTACCTTCCCCTTTAACCAACTTGTTGAAACTCCGGAGAGATCCCCCAACACAATACCGTGATATTTCTTCAATTACTATTACATCAACCAAGGGGTACATTCTCGGCAAGGGATGGAGAAAACTAAACCTAAAACATAAAAATGGCATTAACATTGTTCTTATCAGTAATACATTGGAATTTATAGATTTTTTTTATTAATAATACGTTTAACTATAATGTTTCCCTCCACGCAAATACGGGTACATTTCGTCTAAATATAACATTCCTAATCCCTAAAACCCTCAGCGTAATTAGTACATAAGCGTACAACCCGAAGAGTTAGTAAGGCACGATACTAAAAAAAATAATAAAAAATTGAAGTTATTATAAACGGATTAATCAAAGGCATAAGTATGAGTAGGGTTGCTTAGAGAAACTGTAATCGTGTTAGAGTTGAGAAATGATGAAGAAATAATATTAATAACTTGTAAGCGAAACTCCCTCCTGCCCCAATTACCGCCAGCCGGAATTTGAACTTTAGCTTCCCCTTTCGGCAATCCAGTCTATCGCGAGTCTGACGCCTTAGAACGCGTGCAAACTGGCACAAGTTATGTCGAAATTATCTCTCGTTTACTTCAAATATTGATTATTTACTAGCATTTGGCCACGGCTTCGCCCGCATTAAATAATACTTCGTTCAACACATTCGAAAACTTCAAATATTAGGAAAGGATGAAATTTATTCGAGAGCAGTGTTTTATGTGCAAACGAAGATTCACGAATAAATACGGGCTCACCCCCATCCCCTCCCCCTCCATAGCCCCTGATCTCATCACTTGCCATCTTCTCTACCTGCGATACCAACCGCGACGAATGTTCACTGCTAGCCACAGGTTTTTATTTTACACAAAAAGAGTTAGCGTGATGTTATAGAGCTTACCATGTTCCCTAAAAATTAAGGAGCGAAACAGAAGAAATCACATCATGTTCTGTTCAATACTTTTTGAGATTACTGACAACCAACAAACAAACAAACAAATATTCTAAAAATGGATTACTGCTTGGTTGTAAAAAAATAACCATTCAATGACTTTCTAAAAACGTGTTTGTTTACGTAATAAAGTTTCATTTAGGTTTCTAATTATTTTCAAGATTTTAGCTATTTAAAAAAAAATAGACAAATCACTAATTAATCTAAATTGAAAGCATAACATAGCAGAATTTAAGGAATCGTACTAATGTTTACCTGGAAATTTTGGTAAAAGCCAACCCCAATGCAAACAAATTACTGCTTCCCGAATCAAAATAAGGCACACAACCGTACGTCTGGCCAATGTAAAGAGAATATAAGGTAGTGCTGCCAAATGGAGACAGACATCTGATTGGCTGAGTTTGTGGCGTCACTGAGTACATAAGGCGTTTCATACACAAATATACATGGAAGACAAACTAAGTTGTTAAAATTCAAGTCACATTTTGGAAATTAAATTGTAAATAAATCCTCAAAATCCACACAAATGTCAAATTAACGCCATTGCTCTAATTATTTTGAAAAATGTATGTTTGACTTTCATCTAATTAACTAATGTGTACTGGTTGATGTAAGCAATGACATAATTAAATTCCTCCAATTGTCGCCACCATTCTATTCTGTTTACATTGCGTCTAGCTGTGTTAGTTAGATTATGTTCTTTTTTCTGTACATCGTGTCCTTATAAATATTTTAAATAATGAAAGAAGGATGAGGAAGATATAATTTAGAAGAAACGTACATACATTTAAATGAAGGTAGAGTGAGAAAAAATATTTAGGAAAAAAACACCCGAGTGGGTCCTTTAGGGATCGAACCCCGTCACCACTAAACCAAACTAAATGAGACTGACGCCCTAGTCAAGTATATTGAGGGTGGTTTTACTCTGTTGACATGTCCAAAGCTAATTTGAAAGAGATGGCCGGATAATCGACCTGTGTGACAGTGTGCATTAGCTTCCTACCGTAACTGTGTGACGTAATGAAGTTCTACGTGATTCATGGCGCTTTCAAGAACTCTTCTTATTGGGTTCTGCTTTGTGTATATGGCCAGACGGAGAGAATAATATTGCTTTCATGCTTTAAAATAAATATATTTTTTTCATGTATTCAGTTATATTATTTTAGAGAAATTATTTACAAATAAGTCCGACACGTTAACTCAGTTGGTAGCTTGTTTATTTACTGGGCTGAGATTCCTGGGTTCAATTCTTTGTAAGGTTGAAATATTTATAATTGATGGGACGTAGGTTTCCTCTTTCACAGTGATGAATTAACGACTGGGGACTGGATGTTGTGTCTGTTTTAGGTTTAAGTTTGCTTATAAGTCATATGCTGTTATAATCGGTCGGTTCATAAAGTTCACCCGCCTCGGTGGCGTAGTTGGCTAACGCGCTAGTTGTGTTGAGCTCGACTGCTGAGGACGGGGAGCTCGAGGTTCGAATCTTGGTCGGGTGAACTGGGGAGGGGGGGGGGTTTACTAAATGGTTTTCCACTCTCCCTCCACGCAAATTCGGGTTCACTTCCTCTAATTCAACCTTCCCAATTCCTAATCCATTAGCGTAATTAGTACTTAAAAGCGTATAACCCGAACGGGTAGCAAGACGCAGTGCTAAATATTATATTATCATAAAGTTCACGTTAAATACCTCAAATAAATTAAAATGAGAAAATGAAAACCCTACAACATTAAAATTAATTTACAATATGTGGGTGAACTCTCTTCGAAGGTGGAATAGTCTAAAGCCGGAGTTTCCGAAAGTTTTAGGACTAAGGAGCCAGTCACTAGAAAAAATATATGCTGGAGTCCTAACACAAATTTATTCATACTTAAAAGATGTTTTATTTTGTATGTTGTCTTGAAAAACCCTGAATTTTTAATATTTGTGTATTTCACTTATTGGAGTTCATTGTGAATTTGTAATTATGATGATCACATAGTATTTGTTTTATTATCGAAATCAATTATGCCACCCAAACGAAAAGCCAACGTTCGGGCAGGACAACGTTTGTCGGGTCCACTAGTTATATATATAAAATAGGTAGTGAGACGTCGTGCTAATATATATCATAGCAGACGTAACTCAGCTCCCAGCTTGCACGCGGTGTGGGAGTAAAATAAAAAATAAAAGACCTACGATATGCCAGAAATGTGTGCAGTGCATTAGTATTTGAATGATTATTTGAAATTGTCCGCGGTGACGATGGGGGACAAAGCGACAAAGTTTCTTGTTAATAACTATGTCCCTATGTATGTCCCTATTATGACAGAATAAAGATTTGTGCACAGTGCTTATCTGTGAAGCCATTCTAAAATAGTCAAAAACCGGCCTTTTAAATGCTGTTGTTATCCAAATATCATTTAATATTTCAACGATATTCAGTATAAGAAACTTCCATTAATGCTTTATATCTATTAATGTTTAGTCAGAAATGATCCATGTGAAATATTGTTGGTGTAAAACTACTATTTTTAGCCGACTATTTCACAGTGGATTGGCATGCGATGCACGCTCTTAAATAAATCTTCTGATCAGCTCCATGAAGTGCCAAGGTTTGAAAAGGTTATAAGTGTCACTCTAATACTAAAATATTTGTCTGGAATAATTTATAATGTATAAAAGTAAGCGATTTAGTGTAAATTTTAATCACTCGATATCAAGATGAATGTATAAGAACTAAATATGTACCTTAACATTTGGGACCTCCTTTATAAGTTGGATCGGTACACCATAACACAGGGAAAAGTTCATCCAACATGTGTTCAGGTTGACCTTGTTTCCAAGTTAAAGCCATTTTTTGTTAATTATATAAATATTGAGCAGTTTTCCTTTAAAATATAATAAAGTTTCTTGTCCGTTCAATAGTTCCAGACATTGTTAGGATTCTCGGGCAGCCTTGTTCAACACTTTGGCGAGGAATTTAAACACTTTCAATGAGTTATTATATAAACAATAGATTTAAGATTGCCCCCAAAATAAAAATTTAGCTAATTTTAGTCAGGGGATGAGCATGCCAGGAAATAGGTCCTGCATGACTCATACTTTTGTTAGAAAATCGCTCATAAATGTTTAGTTATTCATATAAAATTTTGTGGTGCATCATCAAGCATAAACCACTTGCAAAGTATGACAACTGACAAGTGTGACGTCTTATAACAGATCGTTTAATATATTATTCAAGAAATTGAAATAATACTATCTTATTAATCTCTCATCGAGAAAATCAGATCCGATTAAATTATAATTGATTATTCCTGCCCATATATTCACACCAAATTGTTGTTGGTGCACTGATTGAAGAATTAAGCATGAATTTTCTTGACATCAATGATGAGTTTTATGAAAACTGACTAAACCATCTCTGACAAATCTAGTTGCATTGGTAAATAATATAGCGAGTGGAAAATTACATTATCTGGCATATATATATATATATTCTATAGCATTAAGGTTACAATGGTATGGAGGTAATCTAATAACACTCTGCCCATATTGTTCGAATAAACTATGTAAAATTTGGGAGACTTACGTCAGCAGTGGACTGGCTCCAAGAGCTCACTTTTCGTCACATGTTCCACATATTAAATACGGTTTGTGTACAACCACAGTTGCATTTCAGCCTTCAGTGATCCCATTGTTAGTGGCTTATTTATTTGAATAGTATGATACAGTGTATTGTCCATTACAATTAGGCTATTTTGAGAAAGGTCGGGGATAAATATTATTCTTTTACCCACTTATAACATTTTCGAAGCTCATCTCATTTTGATAATCACCACTCTTTGTTTTTGATTTGAAAATAAGAAATGCATTTGATACAAATGCCTGTTCTGAACCAGCATGGACAATAATCCACCTGTCCTGCACCATCATTTTCAAATACTTCTGTTGTTTCTGAGTATTTCCAACATTTACTCATGGTGTACGAAAGATGAATCTAGGTTTCAGCAAGATATACCACAGGACGTTTTTGGTCCACTAATTTTTAATTTTCTCTAATTCTTCTTAAATATCTAGCCCTCCATGCAACTATTTAGTTTTTCTCCATTAAAATTAGTATTTTATTTTTACACTTTTTAAACTTGCTCTTCTCAATGTTTCTTTGTTCCCAGTGAAATTGATTTCTTATTTTACGACTGCTAATAATTTATTTACTCTTGAGACTTCCTTTTTAACAATTATTATTTCGTGTTTACAGAATAGTCAATGATTTAATATATAGGATATTAATCATAGTTTGTCAACGGTTTGAATAAGTTATAATAGCTCATTTTATCAGTCATTTTTGTGCTACAGATTATTATAACTGAAAAAAAAAGACAAATGTTCATATACTTATTCAATATCTTAGATACTAGAATTCACATTTGAAGTAGGTCCTATAGGTTTAGGAACACCCTGTATATCCACACAAACACACACAATAAAATAAATATATGTGTGTGTTTCTAAGGTCCCATAACTTCTTGAAAGAAGAATCAAATTGAAAAAAGAAAATACTCTTTGTTGATAGATGTCAACTCAAGTGAGACAATTTAATAGCATTGAGCTTTAATTTGTATTTCTTTGTTAAAATAAATCTTTGACTTCAATGTGTGTTTAGTGTATGGAACGATGTTATAAAATATTTACCTTTTTACTTTCTCTATACAACTCAGAGAGAAAGTAGAGTGATCGTAAAAATAAATCAAACTTGAGATGTTGATAAATGTCTATGTTTAATGACCCCCTGAAAGAAAACAAAAAAGTAATTTTTGCAATGCCGTCAGTCTGTCTGTACTTTGCACTAGAGCCGAAACTATTTCACTGATTGAACTAAAATTTGGTATCTGGGGTCACATTCATTTAAGTGTAGTTTACTGAAAGGCAAGAAGAGAAAAAAAAATCAATATTTTCAATATTCACTCTAACAATTTTGATTAAATTTTATATATAGAGACGGTTTATTATTATTATTACAAGATGGCAATTCTCATTTTCTCAAGAAAATGACTTTTGGGGTGCTTAAGATAAGAAAAAATTTCCAAATGACATAATTTCTCCGCAACTATTTAAACTATGAAATAAGTTATCATTGTAAAGTTGTAGTAGTCTACAAAAAGAATATAAATCTTTTATTTTAAATATATTTTTATAAAAATATATCTCAAATAAAAAATTTCTAATTTTTAATGCCACCACAGATTTAAAATGTTAAGTTATTTAGTATCTCAAATAGCTGCAGAGATTTATTGAAATTGGAAATTTCATCTTATATAAGGTATCCTAAATGTAATTTTCATAGGAAAATTGAGTTACCATTTTGTAAATAATAAGGTGTAGTGCCTGGATTAAATATTTAATCAAAATCGTTTGAGCAAATGTCAAGAAATTTGATTCTTTGTCTTTTTGTCCTTCATTAAACTACCTTTAATTTTAAGATTAGATATATTACCCTAAAACTCAAGGGACACTTATAAAAAACCAGGTTACCAAGTTAAAGTGTTTTTTTACCGTATTTTACTACTCGTTGGGGCTATACGCTAAGTTTTAGTTGGATCAGTAAAATGGTTTCAATTCTAGGCCGAGTTACATACATACGACATTTTGAATATCACTTTTTAAACGTTATCGTGTCAAGAAACAAGAAACTTCAACATTATCAAAATATCGAGTTAGATTTTTTTGACTATCATAATACTTCTCTTTCTGAGGGGTCAAAAGAGAGACTAAAAACGACAACAATATTTAAAATTTGTAATTTAATTTACATATTATAAGTTACACCTTAATTTAAAATTGATCTTGCACAGTTTTAAATGTTACTATATATAAATATATATATTTAAATATTACTATATATATATTTTAATAATATGTTTTAAGGTTCTAAATAACAATGTTGTAAAAGTGAAGAGCACTGGATGAAAGCTCTGGATAACAACGTATATGCCTAAGAAAATGGAAGAAAGAAGCAAACGGACAAACTTCAATAAACAATATTATTATTAGCACCGCGTCTTACTACCCGTTCGGGTTATACGCAGTCAATAAACAATAGATCTTAGGCTAAACAAGCTAAGGAGAAAAACAGAAAAAAAACAAAGAAACGTGCGATGAGATTATCAAACTGCAAAGAAAGGGAGGGTACAACCTCATGCACCAGAAAGCAAAGGAACTAGGAGGAAATAAAAACAAAGGTGTGTGTACAATAGGGATAAAAAAAACCAAAGGTCAGATGGTGATGGTTCATAAAGGGGTTATTAGAATTTGGAAAAAATATGTAGAAATACTATAGGGCATGAAAAATAGACCAGGAGACCTGGAGATTAAAGAAGACGAGGTATAGAATGAAGAAAAAGGACAAAGCATTTTAAAGAGTGAAATGGAGAAACTACATGCTGGAGATGACTACATGCCAGCTGACCTTCTGAAGGAACTAGGAAACAACGGATCAATGATTATGACAACGCTTATAAATAGTATTTTTGAAACAAGAGAATGGCCCAAGAACTTTCTAGACCTAGCCATGGTGGCTGTAAAGGAGAAGAAACGAGCCAAGAAATGCAGTCACTACAGGATCATCAACCTCTTATATCATGTGGGTAAGATCGTTTCAAAAATACTCAACAGGTGACTGGAGCAGAAAATAAAAAGTGCGATGGAAGAAGAACAATTTAGATTCGGAAAAGGAATAGAGATGCCATCGGGGTGCTGAGAATAATTTCATCGACCGGAAAAGGGTGTTAGACTGACTGAAGGGTGAAGAAACTGATCAACACAACAACATACACAAATGATCTAGCATTAATAGCCAAAAGTAAAGAACAGCTGCAAGATAGTATGGACTGGCTGGTGTAAATAGGGAGTAGATATGGCATGAAGATCAATATTGAGAAGTGAAACATGATTTCAAAAAATAAAGCTACGTTATAAATTGAAATAATTGGAATCCAAGAGTTGGAAAAAATCGAGTAGTTCAAGTATCAAGGATGTCTGCTTACAAAGGATGCGTACTGCACCAAGAAAACTAGGTCAAGTATCACCATGGGTAAGGAAGCTTTCAACAACACGAAGAAAACTAGGTCAAGTACCACCATGGGTAAGGAAGCTTTCAACAACACGAAGAAAACTAGGTCAAGTATCACCATGGGTAAGGAAGCTTTCAACAACACGAAGAAAACTAGGTCAAGTATCACCATGGTAAGGAAGCTTTCAACAACACGAAGTTACTGCTGACTAGCAAGCTGAGTTTGGAACTGAGGAAGAAACTGGTGAAATGCTACATTTGGAGCATCGAAATATACGGAGCAGAAACTTGCAATCTCAGAAAAATTAAGAATAAATACTTGGAGAGCTTTGAAATGTAGTGCTGGATCAGAATTGAAAAGATCAGATAGACAGACAAAGGGTGACAAATGAAGAAGTCCTGAGAAGAGTGGGTGAAAAAAGAACCATTTTAGTTGTGATTCATCGGTATAGAGCAAACTAGAGAGGAAACATCCTTAGGAGGTACTATCTTCTGCATGATGTCATGAAAGTAAAGGTTGAGGAAAAGAGGAGCTTAGGAAGAAGGATTATTCAAATATTAGGTGACTTGAAGGAAAGAAGAACATTCTGGAAGCTTAAGAATAAGGCAGAGGACATGACATATTGTTAGTCACTAGCATTGGTTCACTGAAATAAGGAATGTACCTGTCATAAAACAGAACACCTAATAATAAATGATAGTGTGTACACATTCATATATCATGACATACGTAACTATCGTATTGGCAGTTTCACCAGTAATATAAAATGTAGTATAATTTAAATATTCAAATAGGTTTACACGGGAATGAGTGATTCAGAACGGCTACTTCATTCATGTGAGAGACTAGTTTGTGCACGTGTTCGTCCTATTTATCTCTTTGAGATCTGAATATAGAATTTTGTAATGGATAGGTCCTATCATGTTTCCCAGTATTTCAGTCAAGTCACGTGGTATATTTAGTAAATGCATGATAGACAACCAAATATATAAATATACAAAAAACAAAATTATAAGCCTTATAGTAAGCTTATCTTTATATTTTAAATTATCCAAATCATAAATTTGAATATTAAAGTGACGATGTTGATACTATATGAATTAATGGGTTTACAAATCAGTGACATAACAAAAGGTGAATGATTGAACACGTGTGTTTAATAAAGATGGTTTTTACACATGTAAATTTTCCAATTATGAACCCCTTCTTAATTAGAATTTTTTTAAATGGCTGATATTTATTAAAGAATTTTTTTTCCCTCTAAAACTGTATTGTCATGCATTTTTAATACATACCGTAATAAAAAAAATGAAACCCCCGCAACAGTCAAATAAATAAATAATTTTAGAAAAGTTAGAATTTGAATCGGGAGGCCGTATTTTAAATTTCAATAAATATAACTAGTGTGTGTTATTTTATCTTACAGCTTGTCTCCAAGAAAAATCCAGTACAATTAATCAAACTTTTTAGATATATAAGTATATTTTTTTAGCTCTACGTATCCCACTGCTTATTTGGGTTCTTTACAAAATGTATTAATTTAATGATAAAGTAAAAGAAAATGGAGCTCTAATTAAAATCACCAGCACTCTTCTGATCAAAGAATGGTAAAATAACAGTAGAAACCTCAATATTGAAAATCCTCCTTTGCATTCAAACGGGATTCGAACCTGATCAGAGGAATCCGATCAAGAAAGGCAAACATGCAGCTTGCGAGATGTTTGGGTATTTTACATTCATGGGCTAAGTTAATGATTGTGTAGACACACGATTTATAATCCAACTTAATCTAAGGCTTATGCTTAAAACCAGTGACGTGGCATAGAGTGTTTCCAAGGTAAGCAGAGATTGTTAACACTGTACCTGTGATATATTTTGACAGTTTGGTACCCAGTTTACCAATAATAGCTTACATGGGAAATGCATTTATGTTGATACCTCACTGATAATTGTCTTACTGAGGGATGATAACATATCACATGCACAGTTCATATTAACCCTGCTTACCCTGGCAAATCTTCACGACACGATACTGCTTAAAATTTAAAACTTGATTATAATAAGATTTGTTTAAATTATTATTTTAGCTTGGCCTGCTGATGACGGGGAAATTGGGGTTCAAATCCCGGTTAAGTCTAGTTAATTTGGATTTACTAAATGTTTTCCCATCCTCCCTCCACGCAAATGCTTATTTACTCATCCCTACTACATTAGTCATGACTATATATGTGTAAACCTGAGCGGTTAGTAAAACGCGATGGTAAATTAAAAAGCCTGTATGCAAATACACATTTAATGACCAGGAACCATCTATGGAAGAATTTTTTACACCCTAGAATATTTCTTATACCTTTAGCAACAAACTAACCCATTAATATTTTTGAGGCAATTTCATCAGAATGATGTTATTAAATTATAATTATGGAGCCTACATAATAAATAGTAATTTATAAATGTATGGCTTATATAATAAATGGCGTGTTTACCGTCATTAATTTTTTGGTGTGATCAGTAATCCTTACTTACATAAGAGGAAGTTGTTATGCTTTCACAAAGCATAGATTATGCTTGAGTGAAATCTGTAGGTGAAATATTTGAATAGTAATGTGATTAACGTGCATCTCACACTCATCTAAATCCAGATATTTTCATATAGTGTGTGCTGAAAGTCTTAATGCATATTTAAACTAAACAAATCCATCCAAAATTTATCAAAGAACTTCTGAGATCCTGCATGTCATACACACGTGTCCACGTATCTACGATAGGATGGTTATCAGCTAGACTATAATAACATCCTTGTGGTAATAGATATGGCTGATTTACTTAATCCTCAAATTTAGGCACGTTTAAAAAAGTCTGACCGCCATTTTTTTTTCCAAAAAATCTATCAAAGAAAACGTTTGATTCTCCAGAAAAGCTATTTCTCCTCCTTATTATACTTCATACACACATATGTTATTAATGCGCTTAATTCAGTAGAGAAACTTGTATTTAAATAACTACGTCAACTGTCACAAACTAGTCGGCAAAGTACCACTATGATAAGTTCGATAAATATTTTGAAACAATCCAGCATATTTGTAAAAACGACAGTTATGCGTCACCTCTCCCAGAGAGTTGAGCGTGAAGTTTTATGTTTGGTTTGCTTTCTGAGCCTGGATATAATAATTTTAGTTGTTAGTGTCAAAGTGTAAATATTATACCCCCCCGCCCCCCCCCCCCCCCCAAGTCAATAAAATGGAACTTCACACAGTTTGATATTCTAACAAATAGTTGCCAGTCTCTGGCGTAAATGTGGTACAACAGGAAAAGCAAACCAAAAAAGAAATGAACACGTATTATTTTATGCTGTCTCACACTTTTCCGTATTTTATTGAATCAGCTCATTTTTTTTATGGCTTGTCTTGCCCCACTTTACAACTTCTGTCCACACAAGTAAGCAGTTATTATGAATTAGTCTATTGAGTAAAAAGTTATAGTTCTTACAGATGTGTGCGCTGAAGAAAAATGTGTAGAAAAAATCAATAGAATCACACAATGTAAGTGGCTGTGAAAAAAAAATCAAGAACTTGAAAATAGTGGTAAATGAATAAAAAAAATTAAGCACTACAGTATGAAAAAAATAAAATGTAATGATCTGTGAGGAATATTTTGGCCCATGTCATATTTGAATGATTAATAATAATACAAAGGTTTTCTTTTTACATTTCTAAATACTAACTCGGCATTGAGTTTTTGATAAGACTGGCCACGAAGTGTGGTCGAAAGATGGCGGATATACCCGAGAATATCCGAAGTCCATAATCCGTTGCGATGTGAACCGGAAGGTGATGAGCATTTGTAACGGCTCACTACGGTGCACGTCGCATTGCTACGGATAATATTTTTTCAACACTGCTATCTGCCATCCGATACACACCTTAACGAGTCTATCTCACAAAATGTGAGCTACTCTTGAGGAACTAATTGTTTGAAGCTATAAAATTATATATTAATTAACTTAAACTACTACAAAATTAATTAATGCATTCTTATTTTTTCAAACCACCTTTATGGTATAGTGGTCAAAGATCATGGCTACAGATCCAGAGGTCTCGCATTCGAACCCCAGAGCTTCCAGATTTTCTGTGAAGCAATGTGTTTGGAACAGGTTCAAATTCAGCCTCGTGAGGACAAGTGAGGAGCTACTTGAATAAAGAAGTAGTGGTTCTGGTCTATAAAACTGATATTAACGGCCGGAGAGACTTGTGCTGACAACATTACACCTTATATCCGCATGCTGGCACTATATTTGCCAACTTGTTGTGGTCGCTCGGTCGTTATAATTCGCTTGTGGGCTGAAACCACGGGAGTTTTATTTATTTTAACTAAATCTCAATATCTTAAGTCATTTCACGATTCAGGACTCCCTTAACTATTTTATTTTGTATGAAATTGGGGAAAAACTCCAAAACATAATCTTTTCTGATATGATATGAGACGCTATATTGTGTACTTACCCTTAATGTTGTCTTATGGTTCATCCTTAACTCTTTATAAAGTTAATTTGTTGGTCAATTGACATAACAATTAATTTTACATTTTTTCTCTAAAACACATTTACACTACACTAGAATACAAACCACACTCAGATATTCTTACATACTGCCCCGATTAGTGTAAAACATTATAACATACTAGATAGCTGTTGCCCGCGGCTTTGCTCGCGTGGAAGTTGATTATATACAAATACGAAAATATACATATGTATTTACAGATTAATTTAAAATATTACTTTACGTTGATGACCATAACTTGACCTCAGATCAAAAATAATGCAAGTCCGATACAAACTTTCACCCCCTTTTTCATCCTTTATTAAATAAAATTTCCAAAATTCCTGAAACACGTATTTATTTGTTTTACTTCAATAACCGAAATACAAAATTTTGTTTATGTAACTTTCAAAATGACGGACTTTCATACATATTATCATACATATTATCATCCCTATTTTGACCCCTTTGGGGTGGAATTTTCTAAAATTCTTTCTTAGTGGGTGCCTACATAACAAAATGAATATACAGTCCGAATTTCATGCTTGTAGCCTTGATAGTTTGCGCTCGGCGATGATGAATCAGTCAGTCAGTCAGTCAGGAAATGTTATTTTATAAGTATAGATGACAGGCTTAAATAAACTATTATTTTATTTAGTTAAGTAATCGACCACCAATCCCCACCTTTTTCTAGTACAGCGTATACATGAAATAAATTCATTAGCTCAGTGTCTTACTACCGGTTCATGCTATGCGCTTATGTACTAATTACACTAATGAGCTAGGGATAGAAAAGATTTAATTTTAGAGGAGATATATCCACATTTGCATGAAGAGAAAGAGTGGAAAACCATTTAGGGAAAACAACCCTCAGTTCATCTGACCGAAATATGAGCCCCAATCTCCCTGCCATCGGCAGTCCAGTCTAACACGATTGTGATGCCTTAAACCATTCAGCCACCGAGGCAGGTCCCATGAAATAGATTACCTTTATTATACACCCTGGCGTTTATGTGACTAGGGTAGTTTTTATGATAATACCTCTACCAGTTAATTATACTGCTAACAAACCATCACAAATTATGTTCGCACACCAATACGAACCAATTGCTAACGAGGAATAAAGCCACGGTAAATCTTAAGACTGGAGACAGGACAACTTATTGATATAGGTATCGCCCATTTTAACCCAGTTGTTGTTGATACTTCAAATAATGGCTAGCACGGGAGGACACTACACAATGTATGTTGATAAATATGTTATTTTTATTGATTAGCTCTATCCTTGATAGATTATGGTTGCAATTTAACACGGCATTTAAAATAAATCTAGGTACTGCAAATACAATTACAATTTTCTCAAGTATTTTATTTCTGGCACTCTAGCTACGTGTGGTTAGGTAAGTGCAATCGCTTCCTAATACGAGAGTAGGTATCAACCTGTGAGTTCTAACTACATTGGGCCTACTTTCAGTAGACATCCTTTAATACCACTACTATTATTATTGTTATTGTTATTTAGGTTATATAATTTTATTCTTTCCTTCAAGTCTTACAATATTTGAATCCTCCTTTTTTCTAAGTTCCTCTTTCCTTCAATCTTTCCTTCTGAATCTTCCTTTTTACTAAACTCTTCTTTCCCTCAACCTTTCCTTCTGAATCTTCCTTTTTCCTAAACTCCTCTTTCCCTCAACCTTTCCTTCTATGATGACGTGCAGAAGAGAGTTCCTCCTAAGAATGTTTCCGATCCAGTTTGCTTTTCATCAAATAATCACATCCTAAATGGTTCTCTTCTCCTCACCCTCTTGTCTTAGGACTTCATTTGTCAGCCTGTCTGTCTACATTATCTTCTCAAGTCTTCTCCAGCACCACATTTAAAAGCTCTACAAGTATGTGTATGTATGTATATATATATATATTATATATCACCGCGTATTACTAGCCACTTGGATTATACGCCTATGTTCTAATAACGCTAATAAGTTAAGGACGAATAAAGTTGAATTTTATAGAAAGTATACTCGAATTTACATGAAGGAATAGTGAAAAACCAATTTGGAAAAACTAACCTCAGTACACCCGACCAAGATTCGAATCTCGATCTCCCAGTCATCGGCAGTCTAGTCTACTGCAAGAGTAGCGCGTTAGAGCTTGCAGCCACGGAATCGGGTGCCCATATAAATGTTGTTTTTGACAGATGCTTATCCCACCATTTCACGTACGAATACACGCCAGAAGATTGTGAGAGGAAAGCTACTAACTAGCAAATACATTTTATCAGATAGTTGATTTATCTCTACTAATGATAGATGAGAGAGAAGGACATCAACCCAAGGCCGATTCTCAAAAAACGCTAGGCTAAGCTAAGCTAAGCTATGCCTTGCTACGCCACGCTGTTTTTTCCGATTGCTGGCCGGTCAATTTTTCCATCTCCCATATTAATAATAATAATAATAATAATAATATATAGCACCACGTCTTACTACCCGTTTGGGTTATACGCTTTAAGTACTAATTACACTAATGGATTAGGAATTGGGAAAGTTGAATTAGAGGAAGTGAACCCGCATTTGCGTGGAAGGAGAGTGGAAAACCATCTAGGGAAAACCACCCTCAGTTCACCCGACCGAGATTCGAACCTCGATCTCTCCGTCCTCAGCAGTCGAGCTCAACACGACAAGTGCGTTAGCCAAATACACCCATATTGAGTCATCTTACGTTGCGCATGAGCATAACGCAACTTGGGCTCCGGGTTGAACAGACACAGTGCTGGTTTGGTGAAAATAACTAAAGAAGTGTTGAAGTTTTGTGTTCAGTTTGTTAAAGGTGTATTTAAGTAATATTCCATTTAGGTTTTATATTTAATAAATGTTCTTATATTAAAATGGAAGCGTTGATTGAACAAGTCAAACCTCCACCTCCTAAAATTTCTTCATCCTCCAAAACAACTGTTAACAGCAGCATTGTTTCTTCCTCAGTAATATCATCTGAACTCAAACAAGACATTTGGAAGAACGCTAACATAACTAAACTTCACTGGAGCAGATATGAAATAAACAATACTGAATTCTGGAGTGAAAAGAGGGACCATTGATTAGTTTATCTTATAAATGAGTATGTAACCAAATTGACAAGTCTTAGCAGAAGACAGTACATCACAGCATAGCTTAGCTTAGCATTCTGTGTGTATCATCCTTCAGAAATTTACCTGCTTGAGATTTCATTAAAGATGTTATACATTCTCTTTTTCTTCTTATCAAAAAATTATATCAGTAAACGGCTCACAAACTAACTTAATTCTAGTAATAGCATCAAGGTCCCAGGGCAATAAATTTATAACTAAACACAAATTTCAACAATTTTACATTTTTCGGTAATTTTTTAACCGAACCATATGCCGTTAACTTAGGAGTAAAATACAACCAGATATCCAATTTAAATTCTATATAAAAATCCAAATAGGGTGTATTCTACCTTTTAACTTCCATAAGTGTATCAGGTTCAAGTATCTTTAATGTATTTACAAGTTAAGTGTTCATAAAATATGACTCAAAAAGTCTCAGTAAACTCACAAACAGATCGTACATGATATATGAGCTATTTGAAACCAGTGGTCTGCCTTCGTGTTCATTTATCTATGGATAAGGGAGGGCAAATTAATAATAATCTTGAAGTGTCAGTGGGAAGTTATATCAAAATATATCAGACATTCTCTAACCTTTATCTTTATAAATATTTTATTGAGAAAACTTCTAACTTCTCTCTTGGATCGTAAGAAAAACTACAGGCTTCTGGGAGAAAATAGGAATCAAAATTTAAAATAACAAAGGCATATATTGTAACAGGCTAAACCTGTTCAGCTCCGTCCCCACCAACCCCCCCAAAAAACATGATTGAAGCTGTTAATCAGGAGTAAATAGACGCATATATTTTAGTCTAGCAATACATAATTGTCTGTTACATACCGACGTCATGGATTCTTCTTGGGAGGAGTGCCGCCCCATCGGACGGAAAGCCATTGGAATGGTGGTGCGGCAGAGTCACGAAACAATATTTCACTTGGCCGGTCAGAGTTTACGATCAGACTGAAGGCCGTCCTTAGCCTCCCAGCTGAGAAAGACGACCTTCTAGAACAACGTAGAGAAGCAACCCCCCTCCCCCACTTCTCTCTTCTCTCCGGACCGGCATGCATCTCGACCACCACTATATATTTCCTTGGCTGGCTTGGAGAGAACATGACTACTATCCCAATCACCATCACCATTGGACACTACGGTTGTCTGCCTAGCGGAATCATCGCGGACTAGAGAGGGGCATATTCAGCTGTGGTCATGGCGTTTGCCACGAGGGGTCCATTGGATTGAAGGAAGTAACTGGAGTCTCTGAGATACAATGGAACTGTAGGGACTTAGACCTGGGGAGCTGTACAGCTCGAGTTTAGGGGATTAGCCCGTATCGTTAGGTTTGGTTAATTGAGTGGATGTTCCCGCAATTTTAGTTTAGTATATTTAGCCTGTATAGAAATGTATATTTAATTGTTGTATTTTCGCGCTTCACGTGGTTTCCGGCTGAGCCTTCGGGCCAGCAGCTTAAATGAGAATGAATTTGACGTCATACGCTGTATGACCATCTATCAGTATGAATGGTAGTATACTGGGAAAGCAATGGTTCTGATTGCTCGGGACTCAAGAGAGTTATGCCTATTTAGGCTTTGTATATGTTGACATCCTGCTAGGGTGCTCAACTTATGGACCACGACTGCCCATCAGGCTAGGCTCGTATTTTTGTATAACTTACTTTGTATTGGTTGACACCCATCTCCAGGGTGCTCAACTTGTGGATCACGCCTGAGTATCATATTTCTGATATTTATCTCTTTGCCATTCCATAATTCAGGCTGGCCCAATGCGGGCTTTGCTGTGACGTTGCGCTGTGGTATTTAGGGTAAACAGAACTTGACCTTGTCCAGGGTGTTCGTTTGTAGTATGTTCAATATCAACAGGTTGACCCGCTAGCCCTAATCAGGTCAACTGATCTTATCATGTATCTCCTATAAGCGCTTCACGCCTCTTGTGTAACCACGGGGTAAATCTGTTATCCATTTATTTAACTTGACCCTGTTGAGGTCATGGACAATACAAATTGAGATTGTGCACCTTATGTATATATGATCTGCCTTGTATTCATTAAATCTGATTGTACTAACTTACCCTCACTTTGTCAATTCTTGATTATGTTGTAATATTGTGTATTTAACCTAACCCCCCCCCCCCTTAGAGGAAAAGGGCACTGTGCCCGCCGTAGTTAGGTTGAAATATCATCAAAACAAATTAAACTAAGTTTGTATTTAGAGTAAGGACAGAGTTAATAAAAAAAATTAATTTGATCTAAAATCGGCTGTGTTAAAACATTTAAAATCACAAAAAAACAAAATTGTAAAATTATTATGTTGGGAGTAAAAATATACGTTTTGGCTTATTTAATTTTAAAATTTGGCATGCGTTTTACGCGTTGAGGTTTCATCCCAAATATGGTTAACTTATCTAGACTCTGACAACACACTTAAAATACTTGAAAAAATATATTTCCACGATGCCAGGTTATTCACTACGATAGGGTAAGAACAAACACAAAAATACAGAGCTTACATTCTTTTTGGAACAACAGGTGCAAAAAACTAACAAATATGTTCAGTACTCACATGTAAAACCATCTCTAGAATGTCTTTGACGCTGGGAATAGGAAAATAATAAAATCAATTTTCATGTTTGCTCACTTCCAAAGTAAAATAATATCAAATTTAATATTTCCTCTTCGTTGCACGGAGATGACCTAGTATCAAGTTAGACTACTAATTCCAAGTATACGTTATTTGAATGTTAAATAAGGGAAGAACATCAATAATTAAATTATTGTGAGGAATATTCTGTTAAGACCGTCCTCCAAGCAAGTATTCTAATATAGATTGACAAACTAGCATGAGGAGAATAAGAGCGAAACCTCGACTTGTACAGTAGTTTAAGATTAATCGATAAACAGAAAAATCCGATTAATCGTACTCGTGTCATCCGGTTTTCAAATTATCCATGCATGGTTCTTCAAAATATTACAGTATACAGTATTTTTCATATTTTTCAATTAAATGCGTAACTGTATAGTAAACGTGGTACTGTAAACAAAGTAGAGCACTTTGTGTCACAACCGTAACTTCTATCACCAGTAACTTACACTTCAGGGTTCTTGACAGCCATTATCCTGGTCGCTGTATGTTCTACAACGAATTCCAGGAAATAATACTATATAAGCTGCACTATATTTTTATGCATACCTATGTAAAACTGTTTTATATAAATCAATATCCATCTTATGAATACATTTTATATGTCAACATTAAAGAAAAAGTTGTACATTAGACTATCCGTGCATTTCAACTATACTTACATTCTTTTGAAATGACTCGTCCCAGTAATCGGCAGTTTACTGTATTTACAAAGATACAGGTTGAGAGAAAGAGATGCTAACACATCGAATCTCTTAACTAAAATTATGTATCGTGCACTTTAATTCTTTTTTTTTTTTTTGTATTTAACGTAAGCTTTGTGAACCATCCGATTATTTCAACACATGTCTTATAAACCAAACTAAATCTAGAACAGACACAAAATCCAACCTCCAGACGTCAATTTATCACTGTGAAAGAGTAAATCCATAATTCTCCAGTGATGAATTTTTCGGCCATGCCGAGAATCTAACCTAGTATCCCTATCTCAGTAAGCAAACAAGCTACTGAGTTAAACCGGATACCCTTATCTCAGTAAGCAGACAAGCAAATGTGTTGAACCTAATACCCTTATCTCAGTAAGCAGATAAGTTGATGAGTTGAACCTAATACCCCTATATTAGTAAGCAGACAAACTAATGAGTTGAACCTGATACCCCTATATCAGTAAGCCGACAAGCTAATGAGTTGAACCTGATACCTCTATCTCAGTAAACAGATAAGCTGATGAACTAAACCTGGTACCCCTATTTCAGCCCATTCCAAAAACACCTACCATGTAAGGAAGCTGTCGTATGCTTTACCTGGGTTGGTCATTAATTGGGAATATCTATTATATTACACTCTGCCTAGACTGGGCATATTATATTCTGCAAGTTTGTGTTGTTTATTTAATCGGTAGTTAAACAAGAACTTTCACAAAATATATATTCAAAATTTGTATTTGAAAATATCAATAATAATAATATTAATAAGTAGAGTGAAGTTATAAACCAAATTAATTCTAAATAAAGACATTGGTTACTACAAAATGAGATAAAATCAAACTATCGGGGTGTAAAAAAAACCAGTATTTACAAATCAAATTATGTTATTTTACCACTTTTAAATTGCTTATATATTAAAAATTCTTCTTCTCTAGCATATTATAAATATTTTATTCTGTACGTCTCATATGCATGTCTCATTAAGCTACATCTCTACCACATACATTAATTATTACTTAACCGAGCAATTGTGAATGGAAAGCATAAAATAGCAAGTTTAACCTATTATAACTCATGAACTGGAGTCATTTAAATCATTGAATTAATATTTTATAGCTTATAACTAAACACTTGGTAAATTGTGCAACACAGTTTTTACTGAATAATGAGTTGTGATTAATACACGTCTTGTCAGAGGTGAAGGAAGGGTTTGGTAATCAGATAAATCTGTGCCGGGACCGAGGATTGAACCCCGGATCCCCAGCACGGAAGTCCGACACCCTACACCTAGACCACCAGCTCACCTTTGACTATGATAAATGACCGACAACGAATATATTATAGAAGCATATTGCCAATAAATATTTTTATTTATTTTTAAAATAGAGAATTTACATACGACTAGGTAATAATTATTCATGTCAAATATACTATGTTTGATGGAAAAAAACGACTAAGATTTGTGATTAAATTCACAGTAATATTAAACAGAGAAAATAATTAATAGAACGTAAAACATACATTCAGAAAGTGTTTCCACACTCGAAAACGTAAGACACCATCGATTACGGTGGACATTTTGTATGCATGTAATACTGTAATTACTGTAATACTGTATTTTTTGACCACATCATTGTTTCAAGCGGCATTGTGCACCTCTTTCCTGCACCCACAAGCCACAAGCTGAAATATATTGCACTGGAGGGAGTGCTATTAAAACGGGTAATATTTCTCCGTCACATATTTTCCAACAACTAGGTAAAAGAAGGTTTCACGTTCTTTAGTGTTGGAACTATAAATGTGCTCCTTTGAAATAATGGCTCAAGGATATTATTCCAAACTTTATATATATAGCGTAATTGAAAGATGTCATATGGCTACTTACATAATATAATAATTCATAAAATGTACCTCTCTCAGCGTTTATAATTATTTAATTTATGTAAAATTAAACCAACACAAGTGAGAGATGCTCTGGATATGTTGCATAAAATCTTCCTACTCTTAAGGAAATATTTAGAATTGGTTTGTGCTGTATTATTCTGTAATACAATCTAAATTTAGATATGCTTGTCTCACCAAAATATTTATGTTTACTTTGTAAACAGCTATAAAATCAATCTTATAGGACTGTCTTGTTTATATACACACTTCCTTAATATATGACCTTTGATTGAATTTAAAACAATATTGCATTGCCATTGTAATTCACTATCATTCTCCAATATCCTCAAGATAGGATTGAAAGGAACGCAAGAAAATATATAATACTTTATGCAGTTGCGATAGCAAACAATAATTAGTTTCAGCAAAATATATTAAATAGTGCTCCAGTAGAAATATAAAATTTAATTTTTTACATATAGTTGTCTCAACCATTCTTAAATATTAATTTGTCACAAAAGAAATAAGCATTTGATGAGAAACGTTTTAAATTAAGAGAAAAATTACTATCAAATTCTAGAACACTCTTAAGAAATCTTCAAGAATGGTTGATATCACTATGTAAAGAAAATTAAAATGTATATTTCTATTGGAGAAATGTTTGCTTCATTTTGATGGGGAAAAAAAACTTGCTATGAAACTGAAAAAATACTGCTCTTAGCTCACAATATCCTAACATCTCACCTTAAGGCCCTGCCTACCCTCCCTGGCGGCGTGTTGAGCTTTCAGCTCTAAAATAGATGGCGTTGCTAACGTTATACAAACTGGTGGATTCCAGCCATCAGGTTGGCAGAACTACTGGTTTGTTTAAACAATTAGGAGACTGGCGACCACGACCGGTAATCAGTAAAGGCAGCAAGCAAACTTTTTTCCAAGAATTGAGAGAGATAAGAAGTGTAGTGCCGGACCGTAAAGTGTGTAGGCGACCAAGTTTGACTAAACGTGGGGAGACATAACGTCAAGATACAATCACACTCTCGAGCAGAAAAATTAGGTTATTCATTCCAGTCAGCTAGACGTCCATTAACCTGTAGTACCACTTTTGAATTTAGAACCTTTTGATGCCAAAGTTTAGTACTAGTTTGGTACCATTTTGTACCCGCACCCGTTTTGAGTAATTAGCATATCAAAGTGGTGACTCTAGGTTAATGCAGTTGTACCACTTTTGAATTTTGAACTTTTTTTGATGCCAAAGTTTTGTATCCGTACCCATTTTGAGTAATTAGCATATCAAAGTGGTGACTCAAGGTTAATGCTGTTTTACTACTTTTTAATTTTGAACTTTTTTGATGCCAAAGTTTTGTACTAGTTTTGTACCGTTTTGTACCAGAAAGAAAAAGTATTGTACCCGTACCTGTTTTGAGTAATTAGCATATCAAAGTGCGTACTCCACGTACTCCAGGTAAATGCGGTTGTACCCCTTTTGATCTTGAACTTTTTTGATGCCAAAGTTTTGTAATAGTTTTGTACCGTTTTGTAAAACAAATAAGTTTTGTACCCGTACTCATTTTCAGTAATTAGCATATCAAAGTGGTGACTCCAGGTTAATGCTGTTGTGCCACTTTTGAATTTTTTGATGCCAAAGTTTTGTACTAGTTTTGTACCGTTTTGTAACACAAATAAGTTTTGTACCCGTACCCATTTTGAGTAATTAGCATATCAAAGTGGTGACTCCAGGTTAATGCTGTTGTACCACTTTTGAATATTTTCATGCCAAAGTTTTGTACTAGTTTTGTACCATTTTGAGTAATTAGCATATCAACGTGGTGACTCCAGGTTAATGCTGTTGTAACACTTTTGAAATTTTTTTATACCAAAGTTTTGTACCATTTTGTACCCGTTCCCATTTTGAGTAATTAGCATATCAAAGTGGTGACTTTAGGTTAATGCAGTTGTACCACTTTTTAATTTTGAACTTTTTTTGATGCCAAAGTTTTGTATCCGTACCCATTTTGAGTAATTAGCATATCAAAGTGGTGACTCAAGGTAAATGCTGTTTTACTACTTTTTAATTTTGAACTTTTTTGATGCCAAAGTTTTGTACTAGTTTTGTACCGTTTTGTACCAGAAAGAAAAAGTATTGTACCCGTACCGTTTTGAGTAATTAGCATATCAAAGTGAGTACTCCACGTACTCCAGGTAAATGCGGTTGTACCCCTTTTGATTTTGAACTTTTTTTGATGCCAAAGTTTTTTAATAGTTTTGTACCGTTTTGTAACACAAATAAGTTTTGTACCCGTACTCATTTTCAGTAATTAGCATATCAAAGTGGTGACTCCAGGTTAATGCTGTTGTACCACTTTTGAATTTTTTCATGCCAAAGTTTTGTACTAGTTCTGTACCGTTTTGTACCACAAAGATAAAGTTTTGTACCCGTACCCATTTTGAGTAATTAGCATATCAAAGTGTCAAGTGACTCCAGGTTAATGCTGTTGTACCACTATTGAAATTTTTTCAAATAAATATCTGGTGAGGGTAGTGATAAATAATAATGTACACTTATTTATCAGAGAAAAATTTATTTAAGGTAAAATTAGAGATAACTTTTTTGAAGTTTTTGTCACTAACTATAATAAATAACCTATACGATTGAGTATGTAGCCTACGATTTTGTCGTACCATTTATTTGAGTTTATTAGTAAGCAGGTAAAATAAAAAATAACTAAAATTTAATGTGCTAAATTTGGCCACTGTGCTTTGGCTAATTTTTAAAATTTAAAGGCTAAGGAGGCAATAACATATTTTAAAAGCAGTTTAATTTCGAAGACTATAATAATTTTGACTATAAATATATGTTATTTTTATTACTGATATTACCACGTCATACTACCTGTTCATGTTATACGCATATATGATAATCTAATTGGGTGGTAATGAGGAAAGAAGCATTTGAGAGGTTATCTACCAGCATTTTTATTTTGGAAGATGGGGAAACAATTTAGGAAAAACTACCCTCAATAGACTCGACCAGGATTTGCACCCCAAGTGCTCCGCTATCAGCAGGCCAATTTAACATTAGTGACACCTTAGACCACTCAGCCACTGAAGTGGGTATCTGTTATTTAATACGGTGTTTACAGTTTTCAAACATCTATAGGATTTACACAATTTTCCAGAAATAAATGTTTTTGGGAATAATTTTTTATCCTATTGGTAGAGTTTAACTTGAGTAATATCTCCATGGTGTCAGCCTGCAAGCAGGCTATACCAATCGAGAGGCTGCCGTATGTTAGCAAAGATAGGGCCAACATTTTCAAGCTGAGGGTGCCATGTGGTTAGCACAACGAGCCCTCCAGACTTCTATCTCAGTTTTCTAGACTGAAGCGCTACTTATTCATTCAATTATCTCCTCATTTGTCCTCACGAGGTTGATTTTGGTTCCGTTTCAGACCCATTGCTTCACAGACAGAATTAGGGGCACTGAGGATCGAACTTGGGACTTCAGTATCTGAAGCCAGTAAATCTGACCACTATATAACAGAGGCGGTCGGGTATCAATTACTTACTTACTTACTTTATGGCATAGGGAACACAAAAGTTCATTAATTTTAATGGTTTTAAATATATATTTACTTATCATCGGCTTCATGTCGTGGTCAATATTGCTAAAGTGCTATGACTGAGCACTGAGTGGGTAAATTAATCAGCTCAATAACTTGACTAGTTCGATTCCCTGTTAGGTTGAAATTACTTAGTACTAGCGTGATACGAACTCGGCCAAGGCACAAGAGATTTTGAACATACAATAAGTGCGTTACAGAGTGTTAGTAACATTTACTTTCAGCTAAGAGCTTTTCTTTAAAAAAAAAATTACTTGAAATATCAGAATAATCGCTGCATTGTTATATAGAAGTATTTATTTGTATCTTAATTTTGATATTATTTCTACAGTAAATAAAATAGTATCGCTGCTCATCCATTGTACTTAAATTAGTAGATACAGATAGCCTAAGCGCCAGTAATATGCATACCATTAAAAAAAACTTACCCTTTACGACAAGCAGTTAAATAATCAATTATATCTTTGATTTTCTTTGTGCGCCCTTTCTTCATAAACTTGTTATTCACAAGGATATAAAATAATATTTGGTAAATACTTCTCCACCTCAAAATTTATACAATCCATTGGATTTTGTTAGAAAGCAAAAAGGTCACATATTGTTAATTATATAAAAAGTAATCACCGTGGGTACTTATTGTTCGGGATTCGATACATTTCTTCCAAAACGAGCGCACAAACTGCGAGAATGCAACAGGTTCAAATTAAAAGTAATCACATTTAACAAGCTAATAAAATAAAATTAACATTTTCACATCTTGACTACCAAAAACTTCGTTCATTAACTTTTTGAAAAATAGCTTATTCCAAATTCCAATGAGAGTCAAATCCTAGACCGTAAAATAAAAACTAGTATATAAAATTATACTGAGAACGTCTCCAAATTACATTTAGACCAAACTTTATTTAAAATAACTATGTTTGATATGAGCAGGAATGTTTATTTTTATTTATTATAATAGTGGATTAAAAATTCAATATACAGTAGTTTTCATTTACTTTGAATATTAACACTTATTATTACAACGTGTAGTGCTAAAGAATGAGAAAACTCAAGAAAGAATATAAGATAAGAGTGAAGAATTTTACATGTTTTACTGTCTCAGTTAAATAAGGGCTAATGTCATAAAACTTTGTGTATGGAGAAGCATGTGGCTTTTTCTTTGAAAATAATGTATCACTAGAGTAATACTCTCATTGAAGTAAGTAGGGACCAACTATATTTATTCACACAGCAGGAAGACTTTGTGAGTATTTTAGTTACTGAATATATTAAGATGTTTAATTGTTTATATTTAATTACGCAAATTTTCATAATTGGACATTGGCCCTTCTTATCCTAACTTACATGGTATTAATGTTTCTTTGACTCAAGAAGGTCACAGAGATTAGTTTAACCCTCCATTGCCGCCCGCATTCCGATACAGCAGGTTAGCCAACGCTTGCAAAATGATACTAGCTTGTAAATGGGTAATGATCATACTAACGGCACCTATTATCAGCTATGACAACTAGTTGCAGAAGGAAAAGTTGTATTTAAAACCATGTATTTTGACTAGAGAGTCGACTTGGGAGTCGTTAGAGCTCAATATCGTTGTGATTATTGAAGCTAACCCAAATTAAAAAATATGTCTAAAAGAAAAAGAAATTATTCATTAAATAGTATGTTATAAACAAACACTCTAGCTTAATTGTACAAAGAAAATAAATAAATCCATTAATAATTTTTGTTTTCCCATTTAAAATGCATTGAAATGGAAACATTTTAATGAAAATATTTCAATAACTATTTTTAGCATCGTTTGAAAATTCCATAAGAATTATGAAATATGCCCAGATATGTTACTAAAATAAATAAAAAACAACAAGGTTGAATTATTAAATATATTTTGTTCTAAATTCTTTTGTTTAGAACCGTGCATTTATGGGTAGGCAGGGCCTTAAATAATATTTTACATCAGCGGCACACAACATGAATGGGATTATTCACTTCCTCTTGGTTTTATGTTACACAATCAGTATCTCGTTCTAGAAAGAATGAACTCATTATTTGCAAAACCTCAAGATTAAATAAATCTTTGATTGTCAGCCAAAATATATTATTAGGGTATTATTTAGTTGGGTAGCGAAACAACTTGATTTAACTTTCTTGATCACTTATGAAATGTGATTATAAATTTGTGAACGTTTTATATTTCTATAGTTTTCTGCTATCACCTATACCACTGTTAATATTTTTTTGCATTTCAGTTTTGTTTTTATCTTGAGTTTTTAGGCCCTTAATAATGAAAAATTATCTATCTTCTTACATATTTCAATTTTATTATGATGTTGAATAAATTGATATTGAAATTGATGTCAACATTATTCAAAAAAATATCTTAAGCATGTATATTATATCTTAACCTATTTTTCTTTAATTTAGATGAAGAGCACACGCATTTGCGTGGGAAAAAAGATAGAGAGTGGGAAATCATTTAAGGAAAACTACTCTCAGTACACACGGCTTAGCTCGAACCATGACTTTACCATAATAGGCAGGCCAGTCTATTGCAAGAATACGCCTTAGACAATGCAGCCACTGAAGCGGGTGCTTCTTAACTTATTCTTCTATATTTTTCACTTGTGTGTGCACATAAATTGTATATTTTCATTGTCCGGCTCGCTCTCTTCAAGTTTTGATCCCCCACCCACAGGGCTGCTGTGGACGTATCGTTTTTGATAAAGTTTCAGAATTTAATGATTTGGCTTTATAAAATAATTTTTAAAATTCTTCTATTGGCCTTTCAAATATGTAAATTATTCTATTTTATTTAGAATGTGAAACTTTATTGTTTTAACACTGAAACCTTATGAAATAGGAAAATTTCACATTAAAAAAAAGTTAAATTTTGAAGTTGCCTTTGATGTTAACTTAATTTGATTGATTTAGGTTGATTTTACTTTATTTAGGAAATGCGAGAAAATGTTATTGTATTTGCAGCGTCTATATCAAACACTTGTTGGTCAAAATAAATTAAATATTGCTCCGGTACAAACATAGAGTTTGATTATTTTCTTCACATGGTGATTTTTTTATTTTTTTTATTTTATCCTTATTTACATGCCCCATTACCTATTATTAAAAATGGAGCTTTATTCTCTTTATACAATACAATTTTTCCTTCTACTGTTCACTTTGTCCTTGTTTACATTATATTTAATGAAAATGGATACATACACTTAACCTAATTGTCCATATCTTACTACCCCCTAGTTTACTAGTTGGTCCGCCCCGGGTAACTCTGCCCCGGTACTCTTCGCCCTCTCCTGTCTCCGCGACCGCCTGTGATCATGTTTCCAGGGCCTCAGCTCCAGGAGACGGCGACGAGCATCCCCCTATCCGCCACCTGGGGAGGCGCCCTATCGGAGATTTCACTCCGCCTACTTTATCTCGAAACCACTGCCTATGGACCTAATACTAACTTACATCTAAGATTACAAATTTCTACTGTCTCTTATATACTAGCTTAACCTACTCTTCTGGGCTGTCCCTCTTCTACTCTTGGGCGACTCTTCCCTGGACGCGAGGAAGACGCCGTCCACCCAGACTTCCTTCCGTTCCCATCTTCCTTCTCTGTCTCCAGATATAAAGAACTCTCGAGCGGGGGAAGTCTCCGTTGTTTCCTTCTAGCCTCCTACTGCCCAACTGGCATCGCAACCCCCACTGGTACTTCAGCAATTTGCACTACTGGCATCCAGTGAGGGTTCCCCTCAGTTGGCGCTCCGGATTTCCGGTAGCCGCTTCGGTCCATTCTACCAGCCCCCCATCCATACCCTCAACATACCCTCCTTAGCCCCATCTTCTCTGTCCCCATCTTACTTCGCACCCCAGTTGTCCAGTCTGTCGTCTTCGTCTGTCTCGTCTTCACTACTCGAGTTCACCCCTGTCATTTCCCTAATCGTCGCATCCAAGTCCTCCTCCAGTCTCCCTAGTCTTTGTCCTGCTTGCCGTTCTCTCACGTAAGTCTCCCTCTCTCTTTCTGATACTTTGTCTGCTATTTTGTCAAGGAAGCACCACCTGTCCACATCCCGCACTATGTTAAATATTGCTCCCGCTTGTATTGGCACCTGCAGCTCTGTTCTTAAATCCGCCGACAGGACACACTGCAACACGACGTGTTCAGGTGTCGCCTCCTCCCCACAATAGCATCTGTCCGTCTCTGCAAGTCCCAGTCTGTGAAGAGTGGCCCTGTACGGGCCATGCCCCGTTAGGAAGTGCAGCATGCCACGTGATGGTTGAAAATGACTCATCATTAGTCGCTCTCTGACGCTAGGGAAGATCCGATAAACCCTCCTACCAGTGTCACTTCTATTCCAATCATCTTGCCACTCCTCCAGGAGTGCCTCCCGGATCTCCCCCTTCGTCGTCACTCTCTCCCTTGTAAGTCCTTCTACCTTGCCACCTTCCCCCTTCTTCAACCAATACAGGGCTGCTCTTCGTCTTATCTCCAAGTCCAGAGGCCATATCCCTAAGGCCACGCTCAACGAGTCTGTCGCCACAGTTCTATATGCGCCCGATAACCTGAGCAGCACCCCCCTCTGAAGGCTCCTCACCTTTCTCTTTGGTACGACTTGCCTCAGTTTATGAGCCCATACACTGGCTCCATACCCCACAACGGATACTAGCAGAGCTTGATGATATATCTGTACACATTTCATTGGGATTTTGAATCTCCTAGTCCCAATACTTATTATCTTATTCATTATTCTGAGTCCTCTGCTGCAAGCATTCTCCAGGTGGGGTATAAAGTTCCTCTTCTCATCCAGCGTGACCCCCAGGTACCTCGTGTTTTCACTCCGTCTTATACTCTCACCGTCAATCCTAAGTATCGGGTCTCTGTGTAGCACTCCCCTGAACAGCACGTACGTCGTCTTTGCTGGCGCCAGGCACAATTTTACACGCCTACACCAGGAGCTTAGCCCTGCTAACACGGCTCCACTCCTGGTCTCTAGCTCCAGTCTTGTCCCAGCCTCCGCTATTATCAGCAAATCGTCCGCAAAGGCGACCACTCCCGCCGTTCCAGGTAGGGACTCTAGCTCCAACAGTCCAGGTTCCAGCCCTATGTCCCAAAAGATCGGCCCACAGACCGACCCCTGGGGACACCCTTTTGTTAGTCTCTTGTCAACTGTCGTTCCCGGACATCTCAGGGTCGCATATCTATCCCTACAGTAGTCCCTAAGGACTCTGTAGAGATCACCCGGGCATCGTATTTTCCTAAGCCTTTCAAAAAGTGCAGGCCACCATAGATTGTCGAACGCCCCTGATATGTCCACGAACATCCCCACTACATACTTCCCTTTGCACCCGTCCATCAGTCGCATAGCCTCACAAATAGCGTCCCCTGTCGATCTGCCCCTCCTAAAACCATACTGCTACCCATGCATGCCTACCTCCTTCCTGTGCGCTGTCAACTTCTCGCATAGTATTTTTTCTTGCAGCTTGCCACACAAATTCAGCAAGCATATGGGCCTGTATGATTTCGGGAGCCGCAGATCCCTCTCATCCCCCTTACTGAGAACGACTACCTCACTCTGTTTCCACACGTTGGGGACCCTCCCCTGAGTGGTGCACTCGTTCAGCAGCCCGGCGAGAAAGGGCGCTATCTGCTCCCTGATTTCCAGCAGCACCTCGACCCTAATACCATCGGGCCCAGGTGCCTTCTTCCTCTTCATTTCAGCTATGTTCCTGATGATGTCCCCCTGGGTCACTGGAGCCACCCTCGCTAAATTGTCATATCTTTCGTCAATCTCTTTCCGCAGTACCCTTTGTTCCTCGTCATCCTGTCCATCGTCGTCTGGAAGCAAGGTGTCCATCAGCAACCTTGCTGACTCTAACCACCCTGTCGTCATCCCCCCCTCTGGTCTCCTTAGCGTCGAGAACATAGCTGGGGGCCTTACTTTTCCAGTCGCCATCTGAAACGGTATTCCCCAGGCATTTGTTCTTAATTCTTCCTGGACGTAATTCTCCCAGCTATCCCTCTTCGCCAAGGCCAACACCGACAAGTATTCTTCCTTCCTTCTTCTGTATATGTCCAACAGCCACATTTTGCTCACCGGATCCACTTCCGCTTGGTACCTTCGCCGAGCCCTTCTCGCAACTCCATGATACCCATTTAATCTCTCGTTCCAGAACCCATTCTCCCTCCTCACCGACCTTTTAGATACTGGGATAGCAGCTCTCATGGCATTCTGAATCGCCTTAGTTAGCTCCTTTGCCTTTTGATTGATATTACCACCTCTCTCTATAGGTTCCGGCATGACCAATTCCCTTCTGAATTGGTCCCAGTCAGCCTTTCTTAAATTATATCTTACTTTGGTTCTTACTTCTCTGGCCGTCTTTCCTCCATCCACTTCAAATGTTATCAGGTTGTGGTCACTCACAGTCACCCCGTCCAGTACCTTCCAGTCAGAGATCATGCCCGCAGCCTCCTGATTACAGAGTGTTACATCAATATTGGATTTAGTTCCAGTGTGTCCCACATAGGTCGGCGGATTACCGAACACGTTCATCACCTCTAATCGGTTCGCTTCGATCATCTCAACCATCTTCTCCCCTCTTCCGTAAGCTCTCCATCCACCCCTCTTTCCATCTGCTCTTCTTATGTCGTCGCTGTACCACAGAGGTGATCTTGCGTTCGCATCCGCCACCACCACCACAGGTTTCCCCCTGAACGTACCCAATATCTGCTCCAGTTGTTCTAAGTAAGGCTCTATCGTCTCCCTGTACTGGAAATACATATTGACGAGGATGAACTCTCCTGTGTTCGCTCTTACTACAACACAAGTGACCTTGTCGTTACAATGCTGACCTATCTTTGTTATTGTGACCGCTTCATTCATCACCACTATGATGCTCATCGAGCGTTCACCTCCACTCACAACTCTCGCCCTTAGCGGTAACTGGGAGTTAACAATGCTGCCACCCCTCGTCATATACGGTTCTTGGAGGCATACGATATCTAGACCAAGCTCCTCTACCACTACCTTTACTTCATCCATCACCGCGGCACTTCGCATAGCGTTCAGTTGTCCAATCTTTACTCTCAGGTTTTTCTCACCCATTAGGGATGGTGTGTGAAGACATGGCATTTCGGCCACACCTCCTTCGGGTCAAACGCTATGCGGCCATACGCTTTAACGAAGTGCTTATATATTTCCTCCATATCTAATACCTCCTTCCTTCTTTCAAACACTCTCCTTACCCTTTCAAGAAGCGGCTCGACCTCCGTCGGAAGGTTACCTGCCCTCAGCTGGATCCAATCTATAGCCTCTGGCGTTGGAAATGCGATGGATGCACCTCTTTCGTGGCCAACCCTCACAATATGCCTCATCGCCAATTGCAGAGTTTGATGCTCCTCCAACCTTGACAGTTTTTCCTTTTCCTTTTGATCTTAATACTTTCTTCCTTCTCTTTATCCTTTTCCTTTCCTCCCCTATTTCTCTTGCTATTCTCCCTTTCATCTCCTGAGTGTTCTTTATCGGTTGCTTTCTCCTTATTCTCATCTCCAGTATCCTCCCCTTCTTTATCCTCTCCCCTGATTCCTCCCTTTAGCTTTTCCCCTTCCTCATGAGGTAGCATAACCCTCTCCTTCATCTTTTCGTCCCTACTGGCTCTCTTCTCTTCCCTTTCAGGTTCATCTCCTCGCCCCCCAGTAATCCTCACCTCTTCCTTCACCACACCCAATGATTGCTCCTTCCCCTTCCTCTCCTTTCCCTGTTCCCTGGTCCTTCCTCCACCTTCTCTGTAGGCAGTCGCCCTCTCTCTGTTCCTCCTCTCTCTTGAGGGAGAGTTTCTCTTCCTTGCCTTACTCCCACCTTCGCTTCCAGGCCCTATTCCCCCCCCACTTTTGTCGTCGTATGTGGTAAGTCTAGTCAGTATTTTTGTCAGTATCTCGATTAGTTCCTTAATGTCCTCAGTCATATTGAGTGTCTTGTACCTGTCTACTTAGGAGGAGTTGGTAAGTGGGGCACTCCTTTGCGTTCGGATATTTACACTTATCTTTCCCCCTGCTCTTGCACGGGATGCATACCTTCCCCTTTTCTTTGCAATGCCTTATCTCGTGCCCGACCTGTCCACAACTCCCACAGCATGATTCCTTCTTCGGGCAGAACCTTACGCGGTGCCCCAAATCCATACACCTATGGCATTTGGTTATCACCAGGTAATCTTTTACCGAGACACACACAAATCTTATATACACCCTCCCGTCCACAATTAACCTTCTTACCTCGGGTGATACTTCCACGACATGGTTCGTCACCCTCCTTTCCCTCCTTCCTGTCCTGAATATGGGTACGAATCCCTCCAAGTACTTGTCCTTGTCTATCTTGCCCTCCAAATTTTGTCGGTATATCGCCTCCACTACCTCCTCCTCCTTCATGTCCGCTGGCACGTCAAAAACCGTCACCAGAGGCCTCCTTCTTCTGGGCTCTTCGCACTTGAGGCTCTCATGCGCCTGGAGACCCCTTCTTACCTTATCCGTATCTGTACTCGTCTCCGCCTCCACCACTACTGATTTTCCTGCTGGGCGAATGGACCTAATGCGGATACCGTCCTTAGTAGGATCTATCACCGACATTACCTTCTCTTGGATTCGTTTAGAGTCCTCCCCTCCACTCGACGTGATGAAGATCTTCGACGGCTTCCCCAACGTCTCCCGCTCGATCCTCTGGGCCGGGGCCAGCTTGGCTATTGGGCCCACCGAAGCACTCGTTGAGGGTCCCGCTGCTGCGATCTCTGCAAACGTCGGCCTTCTGGCTCCCTGGATGCCGCCACTCGCCATCTCCTTCAGCTCTTTCCTCAGTCTCTCGTTCTCCATCTCCAACTGTTGGACCTGACCGTGCTTGTTACTTAGCTTGTTACTTACATGGTGATATCAACATTTCTCGAATATCTGTCAAGGGTGTCCTAGAATTTAAGAATTTAATGACAACATTTTCTCTTCATTTAAAATGTTTGTCATTTAATGCTGCAATGCGCAACTGTTAATATAAGCATGTGACTAAAGCTAAACTCTATGTTTGTAATGAATAACTATTTTATTTATTTAAGTAAAAAAAAATTGCTACAAAAACCGTCAAAAACACCTTTTCTCACCTCCCCTACATTCACATCTTAACATTTACTTGTTATGAAATAATCTTAACTTGTAGAGTAACACAAAGTTTCATTTATTTAAATCTGATTGAAAAATAATTAATTAACTTCACCGTATGTCTTCATTGTTGGAGGAAATTGTAGGAAAAGAGTGTTATATTAGCACTCTATGGCTATAATATAAAGTTTTGAAAAGAGAAATTAAAATTATTACAAATGTTTTATTAACCTTCAGCGCCACTATATGTTTAATAGTGAGAGACAATTATTTCTTCTTAATATCAAAGATATATATTTTTTGCCGTAAATACACACGAGAGAAATATTTTGACATATCAGACCCCATTAACGCGTGAATATAATATTTTTTCATTTTCTAGACCTACGTGTAGAATGGTAAGGAAAAACCCTTTAAAAATGAATGTAGGGAAGCACACGTTTAGAATTATGTTCTCGGCTATTATTCTTTCATTTAAGAAAAATGTAGCGAAGAAAGAAAAGGGCAGGGATAGGAGTGTCAAGTTGAGTGTGTGAAAGAACTCGGAAATATGACCCCGCCAACAGCCGGGAATGTCAACTTTAAAAGAGATCGTGTGGTTGGCGGGGGGGTGGACTATAAAATATAAACGAGTTTGAGGAAAACTCTTTACGAGGTTTCTAGGGAAGGGTGTTGTGAGACTAAGGAAAATAAAATGATGGTTGGGTGGGGTGAGGGGGTACAAGGGAACAGTTTTAGGGGAGGGGGGGTGAATAACCCCTCGGGGGTGGGGGGGGTGAAACGAGAGGTACAACATTGGCCTCCCCTCTGGTTTGTAGCAAGCAATAACCTTTTAGAGTCTTTTCAACCACCTATGTAGTTGATTTGCAGAGCTTAGCGGTAAGAACAGCCGGGTTCCTTCTGGTGTGTTAAAACTCTCCCCTCCTGCAAGAGCCATTCTATCTCCATAAATATGTGTCATCAAATTGAGACCTAGACGTTCAACTTTAAAGGCCTCCAATAAAATTAACCGTACTATGTCACAGTACAAATTAGTATGATTCACTCAATCGTTGCGAATAATTTTTAGTTTAATTTATTTGAAGAATTTAACTTGCACTTTCTAAACCTATTGATTATATCAGCACACAATAATTTATATGCGCGAGAGGGAAAGGGCCTACCACATTTGCAGGGAAAGGTGTTTTCACGTACTTTACGGAGTTTTTCCACATTTTACAATCAATAAATCGACATGGGACCAGCATCTCTACTTCCCCTCTGAAAGAAGTGTCCTAAGTATTTTTAACACTCAAGAAAAATCGTTCCCCTTGCCGGAGTTTGAACCCAAGAAAATTAGAGGCAAGACTTCACCCCAGGAACACTGAGGTCAACGTTCCAAATACAGATATGAGTCAATATTGGTAGAGCAAACAATTTCTTTTTACGATATAAAATAAAATAGTTTCATTGTTTTAATGGTTATTAGTTTTTTTTAAACTGCGTTTTAATACCCATTCAGGTTATATGTTTATATAATAATTACACTAATTGTTTTAGGGACGAGCAATGTTATATTTATAGGAAGTGTACTCATATTTTTATGGAGGAAAAGTGGGAAACCATTTTGGAAAAACCACCCTAAGTGCACTCAACTTGTAACAAGTTTTACGTAACAGGACAATAATAATGTGATGCTATGCTTACCTTCTGGCTCCATTAGACTATTGCTTATCCACGCCCGGCCTCACCACCTCTTACACACGAGACACAGGTCAACTGCCAGGAAACAACTGAAGACTACGCCTAGTGATGGGCAGAATCGAATGAAGTGAATAGATTCATTCGATTATTCTTAATATTCGATTCTTTCAAAATCATTCGAATGAAAACAGTAGCTTACGTGATGCGAGCTATCCGATTCGTTATTTTACTACTCCCTTGCCTTACCGAAGCGCTAAGGAAAATCGACCTATGATTTTGAATGTTTCCAGGCTATCTTTATACATTTCCATTAGGTTTATTTCCAATAAATAGTCCCCATTGCTACACAATAATCGAACTTACGATTTCGAATTATTCTAAAGCTAATTTAATACAAAGTGTAAGTAGTCGGACAGTTTACAATCGAATAGCAGCCGAAAGTAATTCGAATGAAAATTACAAAATGATTCGATTATTTTGCTTCATTATAACTTAAAACTTCGTAGATGGTTTCTTTTTAAATATACATTTTCTTTAAATAAATAAGTGTATATTTTGTATGTATTTAATAAAAGATTGCCCGGTTGTAATATTCATTTTATCTTATCGTTTTATTCATTAGAATAATTCTACATTCTTATATTTGTACACAAAATATCAGCAAATTGATGTCGCCGTTCGTCGAGTAGTATTCTAAATTGTGTGTTTGATTCATAAAGCTTCCAGCCAGTATATAATCAATAATTGATTAGTATATTCGTATCGAAAGTATTTCAACACTTACTCGATGTATAAATAAGATTGTAAACTTATCATTTTTTATGTTAAGGAAATATAAAGGATCCACTATCTCGACTTTTTATTATGATTCTTACGCAAAAGTATGTATATTGATGGCGTATTACTTATATGACTGATGCGTTCACTGTATATTATTTTGTTGTGGTTGTATTTTGGTCTTTGACACCGGCACAAGGACGTGCGTGAAGTTGCCCCCCTCCCCCCCACTTTTAAAAATTCAAGTTTTTATGATTGAAATCGTTTTATCTTCGTTTTTCCGGATTGTTCTGCAAAAAGATTCGTTTGTTCAGTTTTGATAGGCACACAAATGATATGTTTACATTGGAGAAGGTGGGGGGGGGGGGCAACTTCACGGTAGCCCCCCAACATTTAAAAATTCAATTGTTTATGATTGTGTTACCACCCACTCTAGTACCTCTTAGTTACGGCCACACTAGACTATTATAATATTATAAAGAAGAAAGACATTAACAACAATTTGGTAACAATATGAATATTTTATTTAATAAAATAACAATTTAAATAATAATTTACATTGTCTCAAAAATACATCAGGGGTTGTGTTGAAAATCATATTAAACAAATGCGCAGTACTATCATGCGGATGTATCCAAACATAAAACATGTTCTTAAGTCAACAACTAGGTCAGTCTAGAAGAGACAATCACTCATTCCAACAACACGTCAGTTTCACAACAGTCACTATTGACAAAACAAATTAAAATGTTGATTATCAGAGCAAATTACTTTATAAATGTTTAGTCAGATATTTATTGACTACAAAAGGAAAGAGCCTAGTGGGCATCTTTGAAATTGGTACTAAAGTTGTCCGCTACACTACATTGAATACAGACACAAAAAATAAAAAGGGGAAGTTAAATTTAATATCGTACGGATATTTCGGGGAACACAAGAGTTTGACTTACAGACCATAGGTCAAACTCCCGCGGGACTATTAAATGTTGACACATCTACGGACGTTAACAAGATCCCTACTTGTTAATAAATATTATATAACGTACAAAAATAAGTATAGATAAACCACAATTAAATTCAATTAAATAATTTGGAAAATATTTAAAGCCAAAATCAATCCATCAGCAAAATTTTACGTTACTTTACCAAACAATTCAAAATAAGAAAACATCGTCAAAAAGATGAGTTTACATTAACAGCTAAATTCAGACAATTCAAATAAAATACTTCTAGCACAAATTAATTAAAAAATATGGCAATCTGATATATTCAGTGACCTCACTGACACTAGCGCCTAATTTGCGGCAAAAAGAATTAGGCGTCTCCTTACAAAATTTAGTATTACAAACAATATTAATCTTAGCAAATAGTTTACATTGCCTATCCAGGTTTATTCCAATAATTACGTTACTTTAATTTCAAATTTGAACAAGCCATAGTTCAAGTCTATTAAAATAATATCGATTAAATAAATATTTTGAGAATACGAAAACATCCTGAAAATGTTCAAGTCCAGGATCGGACTTATCCTGATGGCGTCTAATACAATATTCTATGACATGACTTCTCCTGAAGGCGTCCAATTTAATAGTCTAAGACATGACTTCTCCTGAAGGCGTCTAATTTAATAGTCTAAGACATGACTTCTCCTGAAGGCGTCTAATTTAATAGTCTAAGACATGACTTCTCCTGAAGGTGCCCAATTTAATAGTCTAGTACATGATTTCTCCTGAAGGCGTCAAACTTAATAGTTGATTCGTCTTCAGAATCATCGGACTTAAATAATGTTTCTAGTCACCTGGGGTTTAAAAGGGGGGAGGGGGTTGTCCATATACGTCGGTGACGTCCCATCGGCCACTTCGATGGATGAAAATCTACACGTACACCATCGATCAAGCTTGGATTGGCTGGCCTTTTTTCATCTCGTCCGCCAGTGTTGACAAAAGATCTTTTTTTTTACCCGATATACGTCGGTGACGTCCTACATCACGCATTGTCTAGGTGGAAGATTCGTCTTGCCCGCAAGGGGGAAAGTTAGTCGTACTTCTGATACTGTTGTGAGCGTCATTCTTGAGTTCCATTGGAATCATTTTGACTCGTACGCTTGACACATCAGATGCAGCTACCCCAAGGCCCGTTCGTCACACTCTTCAATTTAGGACGTGACGTGACGAGTACAGTCCAGTCTTGAAGGTTGTTCTAGGGAGTTTATTCTTGTTTGATATGGCTTAGTAATGTAGCCAAACTCTACATTGGACTGCAATAGAGAAGCTTACTATTGCAGGATGTTTATTAATATTGCGGTTTCAATCGGGGTGGGTAGTTTGACTTGAAGATTAGTATGGGAGTGGGGGTGATGTAACATCACCGAGTGTTACAATTGAAATTGTTTGTTCCAGATTGTTCTGTAAAAAATTTGTTTGTTCCGTTTTAATAGGCCCACAAATGATATGTTTACATTTAGAAGGCTAACTTCACGGTAGTCCCCCTCCCCCTGTAAAAATTCAAGTTTTAAGGATCGCAATCGTTTGTTCCGGATTGTTCCACAAAAAGTTTCGTTTGTGCCACATTTGGTCTTACACAAATGGGACGTGAAATTGTGAACCGCTTGTGTGTTTGATTTATTCGTATGCATTCATTTGAATATTTTATTTAAATTATTAGATTTTTTTTTCAAATTTGTAGTATTTTTTAGAGGTATAGGGATCTTACTAACTTTATTCTACTTTTTGATCACTTTTTTGATTATCTAAGTCTGGATCCCATTTATAAACAGTGATTGATTTGAATAAATCATTTTCATTGACAAGGAGTTTCCTTCTTTGTAAGTGCTAGAAATGGAATAGATGACATTTCCTGCCAACAACGTCTTTGTGACCAAAGCTACTACTTACTACATCATAACTGTAATAGTAGCAAACAAAAGGAAGGTGCGGTATCAACGCTTCATTAGAACCTGATTCCAAGCTCACTGGATGAGGGGAGAAGGGGGGTGGGGAAGATCCCATTCAGGTAATTGTTGGTGATTTGACAACTACCCAAGTAAATGAAGCCAATATTTTAAAGCTTAAAAATGTGAAGCGAGGTTTATAAAAATACTTTTTTTTTTGCTAGAAATTGTGTGACATGCAAGGTTGTACCCCAGAATCTCTCACGTACATAAAGTTGGCCTGCCACTTTCTCCAAATGAATTGAAATTTATACAGACCTTTGTGCTACGTTTGTGCTCATATGTGCCCGAAGCTCAGCGTTTGTTATATTAAATTACTCAAATTATAACTATTCTAATGTAGGGGACCAGCTTGATTTCAAGCTGGACCACCACATCTTTTAAAACATCCTATCTTGATTTTGATAACGCCATTTCTTTCTGCTCTATGTGTGCTAATATGTACCGAAAGTTCAGCTTTTGTGCTATTAAATTAAGCCCGTGGCAACAATTTTAACGTGACGGGTCAGCTTGATGTTCAAGATGGCCGACACATTTTAGAAATCCAAATTCTCTAGTTACATACGTTAGTGCTTCGTTTGTGATCATATGTGCCCAAAATTTAGCTTTTGTTTTATTAAATTACACCCGTGGCAACGATTTTAATGTGGCGTGCCAGCTTGATGTTCAAGTTGGCCCACCATATTTTATAAATCCAAATTTTCTTAAGTCATTCGTTAGTGCTCCGTTAGTGCTCATATATGACCTAAAATCAGCTTTTTTTTCTATTAAATTACGCCCTTGGCAACGATTTTAATGTGGCGGGCCAACTTGAGCATCAAGCTAGCCCGCCACATTAAAATCGTTGCCACGGGCGTAATTTAATAGCACAAAAGCTGAATTTCGGGCACATATGAGCACAAACGGAGCAATAACGATTGGCGTAAGAAAATTTGAATTTCGAAAATGTGGTGGGCTAAATTGAACATCAGGCTGGCCCGCCACATTAAAATCGTTGCCATGGGCGTAATTTCATAGCACAAAAACTGAATTTCGGGCACATATGAGCACAAACGTAGCACTAACAAATGGCGTGAGAAAATTTGTATTTCGAAAATGTGTCGGGCTAACTTGAACATCAAACTGGCCCACCACATTAAAATCGTTGCCACGGGCGTAATTTAATAGCAAAAAAGCTGAATTTAGGTCACATATGAGCACAAACGGAGCACTAACGAATGTAATTAGAGAATTTGGATTTATAAAATAAGGTGGGCCAACTTGTACATCAAGCTGGCCCGCCACTTTTAATCGTTGCCACGGACTTAATTTAATAGCACAAATGCTGAACTTTGGGTACATATTAGCACAAATAGAGCACAAAGAACTGGCGTTATCAAAATCAATATAGGATGTTTTAAAAATGTGTCGGTCCAGCTTGAAATCAAGTTGGCCCGCCACATTAAAATCGTTATAATTTGAGTAATTTAATAGCACAAACGCTGAGCTTCGGGCACATATGAGCATAAACGTAGCACAAAGGACTGTATAAATTTCAATTCATTTGGAGAAAGTGGCGGGCCAACTTGATGTACAGTACGTGAGTCACTCCAGTTTTTATATTTCTGACTTGCTTGGCATCTTTATTTATGTATTGTGCATAGTGAGGGAATTACATACATATTACAGATTGTCAATACAATAGAGTCTAGACACAGAGGGTGGCACTTTCTTTACCTGAGGCCCTGTGCGACCGCACAAGTCACTCACACTAAAGGCCATCCAACCATTATCACTAGTGACACTGGTTTATTGAGTGTTTTTAAGAGATCTAAGAACGAATAAACTAAAATACGATGGACAATAATCAGAAGCAAACTAAAGAAAATTATAAAAATACAAATTCAAATTTTGTTATTTATCTAAATAAGGTGGTAAAAGAAAGCTAGACATAATGATAAATATATCTTAATTTTAAAGCCATTAACAAGAAATACATACATTTTTCTAAAATCAATTTAAAACAATTTAAGATAAACATGTTTAGGAATATTCGAACAAAACTAACAAAAAACTTCAAACAAAAAATGTTCAAGTTTTGAAATAATAAAGGTGAGCTCCTACTAACAAAAATATTTGAGGCTTTGAAAAAGAAATAAAGGAAAAACCTTAAACAAAAGCCAAAATGAGTCAAGAACAAATTATTTATTGCGAAGTGTGTGTGTATTTTCGTGTGTGTGCGTGTGCACGTATGTGTGTGAGGGAGGTTGGGGAGAAGGGATGGAGTTGGCATAAGGATGCCAAACCACACACCTACTCTAAATAAGTCATGTGTTGTCCTACCAAAACCAAATGTGCGTATTTTATTAGGGGAACCACCCGGAACAAACTGATAACAAACAATTGCAATAATAAAAACACGTGTTTTTAAAAGTAGGAGGGCTACCATGAAGTTGGCCCCTCACGAGTAAACAAAGCGCCACAAGTTCACATCTCATTTATGCAAGAACGAATGTGGAACAAAATAAACTTTTTGCAGAACAATCAGGAACAAACGAAGAACAAACGATTGGATAGTAAAAACTTGAATTTTTACAAGTGTGGGGGCTACCATGAAGTTGGCCCCTCCAATGTAAACATATCATTTGTGGGCCTATCAAAACGGAGCAATCGAAAATTTTTGCGGAACAAATGAAGAACAAACGAATGCAATCATAATAACTTGAATTTTTAATAGTAGGGGGGCTAACTTCACGGAAGTGGCACAAGGAACTAAATAATATACAAGTGTTGATAAGCTGCAAACGCCAAGGAATGCGTCTTGGGATAGCCGGCAACAGGGTGAAGAGAATAGTAGCACAAAGCAAAACCAGCAACTAGTAACTACTTTTCACAAGAAGTAGTAATAACTACCCAACATTCGATTATTGTCGACTACTTTACATCTTCTCAAAATCATTCAAATGATTATTTCGATTCATTCGATTATTTTTCAAAGAATTTAATGATTATTCGATTCTTTAAATCATTCGATTATACCCATCACTACGTCCACGCTCCGAAAAAAGAGACGGCTGCTATGCAAACAGCTTTTATTTGTCGATTTGTTTCTCCCTAAATACCCGCCTCCCCCTTCCCCTATCGCTTTCTACAGTTTGATAGAATGATCTCGATCTTTCTGGATCCTTCCCCTCCCTTCCCGAGCTCCCCCCTCTCTCTCTCTCTTTGAACATGTGACCTGATGTTAGATACTATTTAAGGCTACGTCTAACTTAGATAGTTACTCATTTTACCGCTGTCCTGCAGAGGGTAAGAGACGCTTTTCTGTTGGAGTTAAGATATTATTAGTATTCAAAATTCTATTTCGGCGTAATGTACTCTGTAGTTTCAAAATTAAATGTTCAGAATTATAGATCTGTGTGGCTTTCAAAATTCCTTTTGGCGAAATAAATCTTCGATCCTCAAAATTATTTGTATGGTAATATTTAACTTTATTGCAATGAATATGTAAATTTCTCGTTTTTCTGGCTAGTGTAAAACCATGTTCCACCTTTGCTTTTTCTCTCGGGGTATTTATTATTTGGGGTGAGGCTCGTTCAAGCTAATAATTGGCTTGGTCAATTGGAGTTATTCTGAGAAATAAAACACTATCATACTATCTCTCTCCATTGAGTTCCTGTACTTGTACTTTTATATTGTTACTGAATAAAATATATACTCTTTTTATCGCCATGTCTATTATTTTTAAAGGTGGGGGTTACAAACTGAGATTCGATCTCCATTATCCCCGTCATCAGAAGTCTAGTCTACTGCAAGAGTAGCTCCTTAAATCATGCGACCATCGAAGTGGTTTATGGTTACTAGTCTTCTTGATGGATTGGTCACTTAAAATGGTGAAAATAAACTCAAAGATAATGATCACCTGGATAGCTCAGTGATTAGATTTACATACCAATCCAAAGGTCCCAGGATAAATTTCCGTGTCCAGCTTTCCTTTTTCAATTTATCTAATATAATATCTTGATGCGGTTATAGCCGTAAATATTAAATATAATCGCTTGACTATTTAATCCATAATGAAAATAATATTTAAAATATTACATAAGTGTCTCAATAACTATAAATTTACTAACAAATAGAATAAAGGAGATCACTTTATTATTATCATCATCATCAAAGTGATGGATCACAGATGCATTATAATGACTGTTATTATTTATACTAACTATAATTTAAAGACAAATGTGCCATGGATCAAAACTTAAAGTAGCTGTTAAATAGTTTGATGTAGTTCATCAAATACAAAACAATGGAACGATTACCCTTTTCTGATATAATCATTAATAAAGCCCATGATGATAAATTTTAAAGTGAGCAATGAAAATATCTACATAAGGATTTGACTGGGAATATTTGGATTAGGACGTCGTTAAGTAGTTGTAAATTTGGGAAACGATGAATATCTTGAATTTAATGATAATTATGTTTATAATTCATTGTGTGTGCCATTTTTACTACATTTTAGCAATTTATACTCATTTGACTCATAGTGTTGGCCTGTATGACCAAAAAACTAGCAAACAGTTTTGTGTAGATGAAGAGATGTGTGTTTAACATGTTTGCTCAAAACCAGTTGAAATAAATATTTCTTATATCTGTTGGCAACCTTTGGACGTAATTTAAATATATTAATGTTATTGGACAACGCTATCAAAACTTTATTAAAGTGTAAATAGTTTAGGTAAGTTTGAATTAGTATGGTCCAATGACTTACTACATTTGAGTGACAAACAAATTCCAGACAATATTTTAGTTTGAGAACACACATATCAGACGGTAAGTGGACTGAAAGTCAAGCTCATCTAATATAATTCAACGGTAAGGTGGAGTTTAACTTTTGAATCCCAGATAGCCGTATTGAAAGTGGGTATTTCAAAATGGTTTCTCACTCTCCATACATCAAAATTCTGGTACATTTCTTATAACACTACCTTCCTATCTAATTAGTTTAATTTGTATGTACATATATAAATTCCATACGGGTATTAAGACACGGCTGAAAAAATATTGGAATCTTAACTATTGTACAAATATTAAGCCTATAAATTGTTTATTTTATTTTTTAACTATGAGAAAATAGTTATGTCTCAGGTTTGGTTAAGAACTTTAGATTAATTTTATTTCTATTTTTGAATAAATATACATGTATTTTAACATATTTTTCTCACGTTTAAATAATTTATTTTGTAATGAGGCTTAACAAACCATTTATATAAAAGTATTACAAGATCCCATGTATATTTTTTTGTGCGGCAAAAGTTAGAGAAACTCTAATTTATTTTGTAAGTTGATATCCTTTACCCCAGAATGTTAGCTTGGATATAAAGTAAAATGATGACCTTGAGATGTTTTAGGTTTTCTGGAGAGTGGAATTTTTAATATTTTACTAAGTCTACAGGACTTTATAAAGCTAACTATGACATAGCTTGCTCTAGCCCATGACCAGGAGTTTAGAATTATTTAGAAGTCAGGCGGGCAGACTGACCACAGGCCCAGGAAACTCTGGTTTGTTCTCATGAGGTGTCTAAAATAGTTCAGTCCCCGTCTCTTCTATTACAAGGATATTAAATTCCTGGGTGCTTATTGTGAGGCTTCCTAAGCTAGAGATGGCGATTTGGCAGCCCGCAAGACAATTCTATCCAGCTCACAGGAGTCTTTCAAAGTTATACTCAACATTTTTGACATTGTTTATCAAGGTAGGGTAACATTAAAATAACGGCCTAGCCATTCGAAGTCAGACATAAATAATAGGGACATAAAGACTGGGATAGGATGAAAAGGGTCATAGAGAATAGTATAGTATGAATAGGGACATACATAATGGTATAGTATGGATAGGGACATAGAGAATAGGATAATATAAATATGGACAGAGAATGGTAAAATATTAATAGGGACTGAGAGAAAATGTTATAGTAAGTAAGAAAAGGGACAAATAGAATGGTATGACACAGACATAGAAAATGTTAATGTGTAATATATAATTATGGACAGATAGTTACAACCTTGCACCATTAAATGTATATGTTCATAAGCTGTGTTCATTGGAGTTAGTCTCAACACTGTAATAAGACGTGTGAACTGTATTCACACAATATTCACTAACTGTAGTCTCAACACTGAAATAAGACGTGTGAACTGTATTCACACAATATTCACTAACTGTAGTCTTAACACTGAAATAAGACGTGTGAACTGTATTCACACAATATTCACTAACTGTAGTCTCAACACTGAAATAAGACGTGTGAACTGTATTCACACAATATTCACTAACTGTAGTCTCAACACTGAAATAAGACGTGTGAACTGTATTCACACAATATTCACTAACTGTAGTCTCAACACTGAAATAAGACGTGTGAACTGTATTCACACAATATTCACTAACTGTAGTCTCAACACTGAAATAAGACGTGTGAACTGTATTCACACAATATTCACTAACTGTAGTCTCAACACTGAAATAAGACGTGTGAACTGTATTCACACAATATTCACTAACTGTAGTCTCAACACTGAAATAAGACGTGTGAACTGTATTCACACAATATTCACTAACTGTAGTCTTAACACTGAAATAAGACGTGTGAACTGTATTCACACAATATTCACTAACTGTAGTCTCAACACTGAAATAAGACGTGTGAACTGTATTCACACAATATTCACTAACTGTAGTCTCAACACTGAAATAAGACGTGTGAACTGTATTCACACAATATTCACTAACTGTAGTCTCAACACTGAAATAAGACGTGTGAACTGTATTCACACAATATTCACTAACTGTAGTCTCAACACTGAAATAAGACGTGTGAACTGTATTCACACAATATTCACTAACTGTAGTCTCAACACTGAAATAAGACGTGTGAACTGTATTCACACAATATTCACTAACTGTAGTCTCAACACTGAAATAAGACGTGTGAACTGTATTCACACAATATTCACTAACTGTAGTCTTAACACTGAAATAAGACGTGTGAACTGTATTCACACAATATTCACTAACTGTAGTCTCAACACTGAAATAAGACGTGTGAACTGTATTCACACAATATTCACTAACTGTAGTCTCAACACTGAAATAAGACGTGTGAACTGTATTCACACAATATTCACTAACTGTAGTCTCAACATGAAATAAGACGTGTGAACTGTATTCACACAATATTCACTAACTGTAGTCTCAACACTGAAATAAGACGTGTGAACTGTATTCACACAATATTCACTAAATGAGAGTATGATCTGTTGAATGTATTCTTAACTTCGATGGGTACGCGAGAAAAGGTGTTACTGAACATTTCGGACGTTTGCCGAAAAACTAGTGCAGAACAGCAAGGTGTTCACGTGACAAGATCTAAACCAATCACAAGATTTCCACTTCATCGGCGCGGGTTGTTCCACTAAAGTTCAACTCATCTCTACTTCGTCCGTTCTGCCCGAGATGTTAGGCGTAGGGGAACCAATCAAATATCAAAACCAACCATCTCAAATGAGTGTGCATGCGCATTTGACAACGCATAAGCTCTACAGGCAGAAGCAAGCAGACAGCTTCGTTGGCCATTGTGAGAAGATTTGAAATGATCCGTTTATGTAAAGCGTGTGTATCGATGTATTGGATTGTACCAAAACATAGTGTTATAATTTGAAAACATCCATCGTGAAAAGGATTTAAAATATATTTTTATCCACTAGGAAATAAAATATGTTAATAATCAGCTCTTTTAAGTTAGCGTTGCAGTGAAGCATAGGACAACATTCAGCGCGTGAATTACTGCGTCCAGATGAACTGATAGTCTAGGGGTAAGATGTCAGAATTCTGTGTTGGGAATCCGGAGTTCGATCCTCGGTCCCGGCACAGATCGATCTGATTACCAAACCCTTCCCTTCACCTCTGACAAGACGTGTATTAATCACAACTTGTGAATATGTGGAATTACAGGCCTACGCCGAGGTTTGGATTCCACGTTAAACTGTAGGTCCTTCATTTCATCTCACAATCACCCTACCATTACACTTTAGCGTAAGTGCGTATAACCCAGATGGGTAGTAAGACGCAGTGCTAATAATAATAATTATAATATTAATATTAATAATAATTCATATTTGGTACTAATAGGTGACCACACTATATACCTACTCACTTTTATTAGGGCATCAATATTTTGAATTTTTTGCTTCAGCTCTCCACTTTGGACTATTTTGGGACCAAATTGGTTTTTACCTCTTTGTACAGTCTTCTGCCAACATCTCATCTGATAATATGAAATAATAAACAGAGATAACGTCGATACTTTACCTTGAAATTTGAATAATATAGATAACAATTAGAAAAAACAGATCAACTTAATCCATTTGGACAAAACTAGGTATACAAAATACATTTAGTTTAAAAATTTTAAGAAACTTTTATTCTTTATAATTCGCACTCATAAAACTACTTGATATATTAATACCCCATAGTGATAGGAATCACTACTATCGAATTAAATTATGTGACAAAAGTGAATAGAAAAAGGTGATTGAAATTCAACGGTCATATAATTTAATTTTCATTCATGTACATGAAAGACACCCATCTTTTGTGTAGGCTGACTATTATTTTCCCTCCTCGTCTTACATATAGCTTCTTATAAAGTCAAGATATATGTGAGTGTATGTATGTATATTTATTTTGCATAGTACAATGTAATTATTATTATTATTATTATTATTAGCACCGCGTCTTACTACCCGTTCGGGTTATACGCACTTACGCTAATGTGTAATAGTAGGGTGATTGTGAGATGAAATGGAGGACCTACAGTTTAACGTGGAATCCGAACCACGGTGGCGACCTGGTATTCCACACATTCACAAGATGTCTTGTCAGAGGTGTAGGAAGGGTTTGGTAATCAGATAAATCTGTGCCGGGACCGTACAATGTAAGGAAACTTGAAGGGGAAAAATGGCTCGAAATTCATGATTGCAAATAAGTGGTGGGGATTCGTAAGTCCCCTTGGCGTCTTCAGCGTTACACTCCTCCGTTGCTTTTTGTTGTCTGGTAGAATTTACACAATATTTTCTGGTTGACTTACGGGAGTTTACATGTACTAAAGGGAATAAGGATATGATATGTTTGAATTGAATCAACAATCTTTATTTATTTGGAAAACATTATACAAAAGGTTTTTCACTATATATATGTATATATATTGATATTTTAGTGTGAAATGTTCCATGATGCAATAAGAGATAGAAGCCTTTTCTACTTCTTGTCTATATTAATTATCTCCACAAAACAATTGTGTTGCTTTTAATTGACGAATACAATAAACCCATACTGGTTAAAGTTTTTTCAATAAAAACAACAAGTTAAATTTAATATTGAATTTTAAGTTCCATGTTTAAAAGGTTAGTCTAGCACTTGTTTTTTCCCTTGGTATTGTATGAAATTAATAAATTTCTCCAAATTCCTTTTTTTATATGCGCTTAACCATACATCTTAAGTTAAGTGTGGTATATACATACAAATTTGAGATTAAGAGGTCATGCCATATTTCATTCAACCTGAACTATTTGTTATTATTGTTATTATTAATTGTATCACCAGGTCTTACTACCTGTTCAGGTTATACGTATATGCGAGAGTTATTCTAATGGGTTAAGAATGAGGAAGGAAGAGTGTTAAAGGTAATCTACTCGCATTTGGGGTGAATTAGATTGGGAAAACATTTAGGGACAGCCATCCTCAGTATACTCAACCGGGAATCCAACTCCGATATCCCTGTCTTCAGTAGGCAAGTCTAACAAGATAACGACGCTCTGGACCATTTAGCCACTGAAGCAGGGTTCTATTTATTATAATGAGATATTGGTTGACTGCCTAGACTAGACATTAATATCGCCCTTAGTCACTGGTAGCAGCATGTTGTAGATTATTTTGTTAACAAACATTTTATCTGAATTCAGTAAATTTTTCTTTAACGTAATTCGAGTGATCATCATTATTGTCCGTATTATCTAGTTCACAGTTAAAATATTTGTCCCAGTTTGACCATCCTACGCTAGCTAACACGTTTCAACGTGAAGCTTGCAAACTACTGTATGTTGTTACTAACAGCATTACAGTATCAATCAAGAATGTGTGAAACAATAACCATTGGAAAATAATTAGCAAGACATACACATATCTTCACATATTGTCTACAGACACTTTGAGGAAAATTTTCAAAAATAGTACTTTGTTAAATTACCTTTACGTAGGGTTTCCTCATGAAAACCAACACATCATCTTGTTAATAACAATAGACAGTCGTTATATGTACTGTACGTACATTTTAAACAAATAATTTTAAATATTTTTAGCAAATTTCCAATTTTCAAAAATAAGTTTTGTGAACTAACTTAAATTTATTTACATTTAATTTGTAAAAATAAAAACTTTTTTTATATACGATGAAAAATTATTCCAAGATACCCAATTTAAACTTAATCGTCGAGGCCAATTTCAAAAAATCACATTTTTTTATAATTAGTCGTAATTAAACTATTCTTAAATTATAAAAATATTATCTTTTGATCACGTTAAATAATTCCCGATACAACTTTTTAACAAAATCGTTAATACTAGTTTAAACAATATTATTTTACAAAAATCAGGTATCAGTAAACTACTCTAAAATGTTTTTTCTAGATAACACACATGCACACGAACACTCACGCACGCACACACACATATACACATATATATAATTATTATATTATAGTGTAAAAAAACTTAAAAGATAGGCCTACTTGAACAATTTTTTTTAAAATATTTAATTAAAAAGAACCGTCATCAGTAAACTGCCGTTTAACGAATTTTTACCTAAGAACAATGGATACAGTGTTATTCAAAAAGATGAACAAAATCGTTAATGATTTAACGATTATACTTAACTAAATTTCGAATCTTTTTAACACTGGAATATAACTGCATTTAGATTTAAATCACTTTCTCATAACTTGTCCCTAACCTTCTTTGGCTCAGTGACTAAACGCTCTTGATCATGTCTGTTAGATATTTTTTGTCACCAGAACTTGCCAACGGAATAAACTACATTCAACAATTCACTATTCGTTTCTTGAAAATAAAACCACTAAATTAATTATATTTTTATAACACAAGCATTATATTATATATGTCATACATAAAACTAAAATAATAAAACATTTTAAGTTAGCGAAATAAAATTAATTTTGGTCCTAAAGAGTTGTGTTCTCAAATATGTACCACAAAATGAAAAAAAAAAAAATTGAGAATGGGACAGTCTCATGTAATTTAAAATAAATTACCTTACTTCGATGACATATTTTCCTACAGTTTGTATGCGGGAGGGGGGCAGGGGGGGGGAGTGCCATGGTATCTTCCAAAGCTAATAAAGCTAATTTAGTAACACGAATTGTCACACGTGCTAAGCGTTTGTGAGTAAAAGTTTTATAAAAAAAATATGCTTGAGTGGTCAGAGGCGTCGGTTTTTTTTCACTTTACCATTTCCAGAAAACTTAATTTCATTAAATCGTTTACTTCGCTCTGCCCCAACTGTGCGCCTGGCGTGTGAATTGTTTTCTGAATTCACCGTGGAGGTTGTATTCATCCTAGGAAACCCAATTAAGTCGGTCTTCATTATTCGCTGTGAAAAAAAAAACACTTTAATTTGAGATAACATTGACTGAAGAATGGTTTTACTTCCACGCCCACCCTCTCAATATTAAAATATAATTTTAAATGTACAACTAAACTTTCCAAACAATTTGCCTTTAACTGAGCGGTTGGTAAGCAAAACCGATGCTGTTTCACAAGGTATTCAGCGCATGCGTGCGCTGGTTCTCTTTTCTGTCTTTCTTCTCCATTTTCAATGCAGGAATGGATTGGAAGGGGGAGCACCGTCATGGCGGCGGTTGGTTACTTGAAAGAGACGATCGTTAAGTGAGCTGAATTGTTAGGATCAGGAATTGTACCCAGCCGTCGGCAAAAGAAACGGAATCACTTGATTGAAAAAACCCACAAAAAAACCTTCACATAAACGAAAGTAGTGGTGTTTTTTTAATTGACGGTATTACTGATAGCCGAAAAAAAAAAGCAGGAAAATATAGTCCTGGGACTACACTTGCGGTTTGCTCTAAATCACTCCTACCACACGTCTTCTAACCCCGTTAAGAGCAATTCTCGTTACAAGTGACATTTTGACCGAAGTATATAGTCTGAAGTGTACGGTTGTACTAGTGGTATAATGGCTAAAATGTGCCAACAATGATTGGTACGGCATCCATAAAGCAGAAAATACTGTCGTGGGTGCGGGTACAATCGTGGCTTCTAGCCTGGTCCACTCTAACCCTTAACACCTTGGTAATAGCCATTAAAAGTAAATCAAGAAATGAATCTTAAGAATACAGAGAGAGCGATTTGCATTGATGATTAGGTTATCAATAATTGCTCACTGAGACAATTAATAAATCAAATCCATATAAGAATAATTATAATAATAAAGTTACAAAAAATATTTAAAAGGTAAAATAATGATTTTTTAAATGAAAATATCATAAACAATATTACAAACAATCATTTAAATAACGCGTAGGCCCTTAAAGTTGTTTAAAATTATAATCAATTCCTTATTTTTTTAATGTTCTTTAAGCTCAACTTGATTAAAGGGCCGGCTCCGTTGATATGACGTAATCTAGTCTGGCCCCAATCCTATAGGACCCTGGCTATATAGTAGGGGATATCTTAAATTACATCTGTCTTTGTATGTGTTTATTATAATACCTAGAGATTATAATTCCATACTTTGAGGTTTGATGTTTAGTTATAGGTATGATGTACTACGCTAATCACAATCTACGTAGCTTTCATGTAACGTAAGGCTCACATAGTGTAATGTTCACTTTATGTATATAAACAATTGTGTGAACAGGATTCACGTAGCGCAACAACTCGAGTAAAACGAAGACAGTGAATTTATACTATTTAAAAATAAATTGTTCACTAAAATGGAACCCAAACATTTTGGGATAATTAGGATGCAATATAAGCTTTCATGGATAAACACAATAAGAATTGGGCAAACTATTCCTAAGACATTGTCCGTACATTGTTCGCTTAACGTTCACGTAACAGTAAAGTTTTCTCCTGGAGACCTCTTACTGAACGTTACGTTAACTGCATCTTAGTGGATTTTATTTAAAACCCCGAGTAAAGCCTTTACGTTACGTGAACATTAAATGAACGGTGTGTGTACGTTAAGTTTCTTGTGATTCAGGAAAAGGTGATGTTTTAGGAAGTACATGTTAATTTCATAGATAAAACTAAATTTGATTTTATTGTAAAATACATTCATAGGCCTACATACCAACGTTAGTATTAACCATTGTCATTAAAGACAAAACCGAAAAGGAAAAAGGTTTTCTTACAATTAAATAACCGGTAAAATAATGTGTACCCTTGAGATCCTTGCCTGGATTTGCTAGTCTTATGTTAAATGCTACAGCATAGTACAATTACACTTATTTTTGTTTACAATAAGACTACCCAACTTTTATCAAGGTTAATACGTGTGAATGTGTTTAAAATCCCTTCCTTATCTCTACGTTTATTTTGGTTAAATATTTTAATTCGCTGATGGCCCTTGCTGACACAATACTCCATGAAGAAAAACTGTGCTTACATATAAGGATCAATGTGAGTCCTTCAAAATGAACTAATAAATATTTTACTCAACAGTCATTAAAAACGTGTTATAAGGACACAAATACATTCTATTTGGTGATTAGCAATAATAGAATGTGCTGTATGAAAAGTAAAGGACATTTGATGTAACGGAGCATGAAATATCCTTTTCCGAAGCAATTTTCCACGCCACTATGAAATCTCACAGCAAAATACTTTTTTTTTTTAACTTTGCCACTCCAGACGGGAACACAACACGGACATAAATTGCCACCACGCTTCACTGATTCTATTACAGATTCACGGCGCGGGAATTCATTTATTTTGGCAGGGACACGCCGCCATCTTTGTGAAAATTGAATAGATGTGATCGCGCAACCATACAGGACGTGAGGATTCTGGCTCAAAGAGGTAGGAGAAGCATTCAGAACTTTTGTTTTCTATGCGCATCACTTTTTTGAAAGTGAATTTTGGAACGAAGAATAATATGACTTTGAAGATGTAATAGTTTAAAACATATTAATGATTGAGGTATAGGCACAACATAATGGAATATAAATTATTTTGTGGTGATTTACAATCACCTGTTGCTAGAAATATATCAGATTGAAAACCAATGCCAATTAAAAATAGTCTACATTTAATTAGATTTCCACATTCCATACTTTCCTGATTGTTTAAAAATGTAGATTCTTATAAAATATATAAGTAAATATTTGTCAAAATCGTCTATGCATGTAACCAAACCCTTAATAAGTTTGTATCTGTATATCTTCTACTGTAGAAGCCATGTTTTTTGGGTATGGTTATATTTTTAATAACGGAAATATTTGAGCGAGATAGAAATATTGTTCTATTATCTATATGTTATGATGTTATTTCACAGAGCTGCTTATTAAATATGTTATAATTAATGCATAATTCCCGTGTACTGGTGTGTTGGTGCACCACCTTACCTCCTAGTAGTGGTGACACAGACAACGGTATACTGGTTGGCAAGGCTGTCTCTATAGTAGGAACACTGTTTTGTAGGGTCTGTTATAGGGTAAGACTGAGAAACAGCCGTACATGTGGTATGGTGGCTAAGATGTGCCAACATCGATTGGTACGGCATTCATAAAGCAGCGAATACTGGCATGGGTGTGGTAAGATCAAGGCTAGTAACCTTGTCAGCTCTGAGCTAATTACTAAAATAAACTGGAATATTAACTTCGGATGACTGAAGCTACGATGGGCAGCTGAGGTTAAAACTGAAGGGCCCATTTGTTGACAAGCTAGTGAGAACATGGACTTTTGGAATGTAGAATGTGAAAGGAATGTGTGGTAAAGAAAGAATTATTAGAGAAAATTATGGAAGAATACATTTACATTTTGTATGTGAAATATGTTTTGTTAAAAAGTGATCAGGTAACGAGTGGTCATGTGAAGATGAATGGGTAAGAGGAAGTCAGGGAGTAGGCTTAATCCTAAGCCAACAGATAATCTGTTTGTGTGAAGGTATGATTTGATGTCATCTAAACTTATATGGGTACGTATAAAAATAGGCATTCCTAGCATAATTTTAGTTGCTGGTTATGATCCAATGGGGAGTGGGGAGTTGAAGAAAAGAATGCAAGGGTGGCGTTTTGGAATTATCTCAATAAAGTCTTAAATTCATGTGAACAGGGTGAAATAACTATCTTGTTACGATATATGAATAAATGGGTGGGGACCAAAGGAAATAATTTAGATAGAGTTTTAGGAAGGTATGATGATGACAGTGTAACGAGAATGGTAATGTGTTAATATTTAGCACCGCGTCTTACTACCCGTTCGGGTTATACGCTTTAAGTACTAATTACGCTAATGGATTAGGAATTGGGAAGGTTTAATTAGAGGAAGTGAACCCGCATTTGCGTGGAGGGAGAGTGGAAAACCATTTAGGAAAAACAACTCTCAGTTCACCCGACCGAGATTCGAACCTCAATCTCTCCGTCCTCAGCAGTCGATCTCAACACGACAAGCGCGTTAGCCAACTACGCCACCGAGGCGGGTAGGTAATGTGTTAGTGAGTCTATGTTTATAAGAAGGCTTGTTTGGGTAGGACAAATGGTTTAAGGACGAATATATTTACTTGTATGCGTGGCTAAGGGGTGATTAGAGAACTATGTTATATTTTGTGGTGTATAATGAAAGACTTAAAGGTTTAGTAAATAATTCCAAGGTTATGCACGGAGCTGAATGTGGAAGAATCACATTAAAGCGATATGAAATGTTTAATCAGGTAGGAATTTGGTGAGTAAGCAGCACAATAGTTCTAAGCAAGTAAGATTGAAAGTGAAGAATTTGCTAGATACAAATGTTAGAGCGTAATATGAGAGATTGCTGGTTGAAAAATAAACCTTACAAGATAATGAATGGAATATAGAAATAAATTCAAATTATATAGAACGTGCTTGGAACAGAATAAAAGAGGCTATAGTTAAGTGCACGAATATGTATGTAGAGTTTTGGTGGTGGGAAACTTAACAACTATCTATATTAGAATGAAAAGATGAAAGATGCTGTGAGAAAAACAAAATAATCATACAAATAAATTATTGCTGTGAAGAGTGAAACAGAATGTTAGAGGTTGTGGGACAAAATATACAAAGAGAAAAAGGTGAACGCAAAGAAAAGTAAAAAAGATTAAGGAGCAAATGAGATCAAGATAAGGAGAAATAACACATAGTGATTTTAAGGAAATAAGAAGGTATTCTAGAAGTGAGTAAATAAAACGAAATAAGTAATGCAAGGAATGACCTATGCCATTGAAAATGTACGTGGCGAGATGGTCTCGGATGAGAACAATATAAAAGAGCGATGAAGTGATATTTTGTACAATTGTATGGTGAAAACACAGAGGAAGTAGAAGAGAATAGGGAAAATGCTATGATGAGTGAGAAAATTAACGTGAATGTGGTGTTAAAATCTATTAAAGTATTAAAGAATGGCCAAACTGTGGGTGTAGATGGGATAACAAATGAAATGCTCAACTGTGGTGGCATATTATAACGTGCCAAATTGTGTGAGTTGCTCAATGTGTGTACTGGAATTTCAAATGTTCCTAATCACTGAAATTTTGTTGTCATTATTTTTTGTGCAAAGCCAGGAAGAGTGAATGTAAGAATTATAGGGAAATTAGTTTGTTGAGTGTGCTAGGCAAATTTGTTGGGAAAGTCTCAACTGGGAGGGTGTGCAATGTAGTTTTATGCCGGGTATAGTTTGCATGGGACATATATCATTAAGATTGCAACAAGTAATTGAACAATGTATGGCAGTAAGAAATAAAGTTATTGTGCATTTATTTATCTGGATAAAGCGTACGATCGGGTGAATAGGATTATGTTATGGAATGTTCTTAGAGTGTACGGTGGGGATGAATGGTTAGTACATGCAATTAAAGCGGTGTATGATAGACGTAAAACGTGCGTTAGTGTGTATAGAGCTTCGGGTTAATGGTTTGACATTGAACAGTGTGTTAGAGACAAGGTTGTGTTATGTCTCCATAGTTGTTTAATACTTTCATAGATAAGTGTATGAGGGATGCTTGCGAGGACGCGATTGGTGTACAAATATACAATTTGTATGCGAGAGTGTTGCTATATGCAGATTATGCCATATTAATTAATGGTTGAGAGTGAAAATTAATTGCAGAGTGCATTACAATTTTTGAATTTGGTAGCAGGCAGAGTGGATCTTCGTATAAATGTATCCAAAACAAAGATGCCAGCTTATAACAAAGACAGATCAATAACTCAGTGTCAGCTAAGTATAAATTCAAAATTTTTAGAACAAGTGAATGATTTTGTGTATCTGGACCGAATGTTTTGTAGAAATGGAAAGATAGATAGTGAAATTGACAGACAGGTGAATAATTCTCGGGGAGTAGTTGGATGTATGTGAACTATTGCAAAGAATGAAGTAGTATCGAATGAGTCAATGATGAAATTATATAAAACTGTTTTGATGCCCTCATTGTTTTACGGACGTGAAGCATTAGTTTTTCAGGAGAAATATTTGAATAAGGTGAATGCGGTTGGAATGAGATATCTAAGAAATGTATGTATAAAAACTCGTATGAATAGAGTCAGTAATTAATGGGTGCTGATAAATAGGTCAATGAGAAAGAGCTGCATTACGTCTATTTGAGCATGAGAGGATGAGTGTGGATAGCGGGACAAAGCAAATCTATGTTAGAAGAGTATATGGATCAAAAGGAAGAGATGTAGTTAAATATTTTAGATGAATGTTTAAAAAGAAACACATTACGAGCTCTAAGAATAAAAGAGCATGTATGACTCAGTGAATGGATGTAGTTGAAGCGAAAGATAGGGAATTGTGGCAAAAGTCAAGTGAGGATGAATTAAGTACGGGGTTGTAGTTTTCTTAGCTTTATGCACTATTTTTCGCCTACTCCGTAAGTGAACAGTGTTATTAAGCATTTATATATGTATATTTCTCTAGCAGCATTGACTAATCATTTATTCAAGTAAACAACACGCATATAATATCAAGTCTTGATTTTTATTTACACTTTGTTCTATGCACACGAATACTACTATTATTGTCTATAATATGATTTTTTAAATTGGTTTTGAAAAATGATCTTAGATCATTTTTCAAATAAAAAGAAGAGAGAACTTATTTTTTTCCTTTAGAGAAAAAATAATAAGGAATCCTGCTACAGTCTTTAAAAAACCCATAAACTATGGTAATTTAATAGTTATAACTGTATTTAGTGATTTTAAAGGGAGTCCAAGTACTCAAGTGAGACGTGAATACATATTTTTGTCGGAAAGTTGGTTTTATATCCAATGCCAGAAGGAAATTATATATCTGGACCTATTTTTCACTCGAAGAAACATTTTGGTAAGAGTTATTTTTTCCTTGAAGAAACAATTTGATAATATTTGACCAATTAATCTTTAATTATCTAGAACACCTTCAATCATTATAATAATTGTAATCAACAGTAACAAATTATTAATTCAGAATCTACTTACTCTATAGCATTAGGAACTCGAAAGATCATTTCTACAATCACAAAAAATATCTAAGCCACCCTATGCCTTTCTTGAGCTAGTTCTATCCAGTCCACCTCATTACACCCAATTCATTCAGGCGTAACCATCAAAACAAGTATGTAGTGGTACGAGCTAAACAGCGTATTAATCAAACTTTAGTAAATAATTATCAATAAATATAGCTATTAATTGAATTGAATGATTTTCTCGTTTGAATAGGTGTATCATTAAATACGTTGGTGACCTGGTGCTCTAAGGGTAAGGTGTCAGACTTCTGGACTGGCAGCCGGGGTTCAATCCTCGGTCCCGGCACAGATTTATCTGATTTCCAAAGCCTTCCTTCACCTCTGACAAGATATCTTGTGAATGTGGGGAATGCCAGGCCTCCACCGTGGTTCGGATTCCACGTTAAACTGTAGGTCCTTCATTTCATCTCACAATCACCATACCATTACACATTAGCGTAAGTGCGTATAACCCGAACGGGTAGTAAGACGCGGTGCTAATAATAATAATTAAATACGTTGAATATTTATTTTATAACAAAAAATACATGTATTTAATAATTTTTTATTCAGTTTTTTATACCTGCGTAAATTTTGTATTTTTAGGGCTATTTCCTTTGACCTTTATACCTTCGAAAATTTGATGAAGATTTGATTCGAGTATAAAATATCGTCCACTCTATATTGGACAAAACAATTCAATATATTGGCCTCCAGCTCTCAAATTGTCATTGAGAGGTTATGCCATTTGATAAGGAATACTTGAAAGAAACGTCATAAAACACCGAAGAACTTTTAGCACTCTTTAACAAATATGAGCAATGATTAACTGCCAACCAAAATTTAATCAACCGAGATGTTCTAGTTGGTTCCGAAAATGAGTACGGCAAGTTTATCTTTTAGACGTTCCTGTGACAAATATACTATTAGCTAAATTAAAATATTAGAGGGATACATTTCACTGCACATGGGTATACTTAAATCGCTGCAACTATTCTACAAGGTTGCAGAACAGCTCTGACAGCGTTCGAATTTCCCCTTAATTATGTCTTCTGTGAAACTCCCGTTTAAAACATATTAAAACAAAGTGATACGTCCAAATTGTCACAACAGTGGTCACAGAGGTGTTCAGTGATTGTTTAGGATGCAATTTAAATGTATCATGAGGTCAATGCATGCTTAAGGATATAATTCATTTGGCAGAATGTAGAAAAATTATCTCTAAGGACATGCACGTTTTATTGCAGGGGGAAAATAGCACACGTGACTTCGCAAATACCTTATTACAAATTGTCTGTGAGGGAGGGCCAGGGCAGTACGTGTGAATAACATTGAATACAAACCTTTATCTTTTTTCTGGAAAGGAGATATTTTGGTATCTAGGAATGGTTCAATATCTGCCATTAATTATTTAGTGCTAGAACAAATTGTCTGAGCAGAACACGTGTTAAATTCGATGTATTCGGTCATCGATACAGATAAAATGGTGATTCATCCCACTAAGTTTTTGAATAATTGAATGAGCTGGGTCAACACACTCACCTCCTTAAAATAAAGTTTGGGGATCCTTTCATTTTGCTTAGTAATACAGCTCCACCAAAATTGTGCAACGAAGACAGATTTCAAGCAAAATAATTAAGGCGTTACTTTATAGAACCGGTAATTCTTAAACGGTGTGCTATAGGAGAGACAGTTTTCATTCCCAGAATTCTAATGATCATATCCAATTTCAATTAAAAAATACACAATTTTCAGTCAAACAATGCTTCGCAATGACTAGCAATAAAATAAGTGGCAATAAATCATAAATTTGTTTGCTATCATCAAATTAAACAAATATGATTTTGTTTATAATCAAGCCATCTTTGAAGATGGGTGATTAAGTGTACACATAAATTAAAGATAATTCAAACACTAAGTATAAGTGTTTATACTGTCTAGATACAATGTTCTGCAAAACGAATTGAGCCCTGACGATGCAGGGTACCTCAGATAGTTAGAGAAAAACAGCAATGATTCACGGATGTCATTAGACATTAGCGTAGACTGGAGGAAGGGTGGCAAGTGGGGCACACTAATATCGTCAAAGAAATGGTGAATTGTTTTATTAAGAACATTTAAAATCCACGTTTGGAGCAATATCATGAATGGGTAAGGTAGTTTTTTTTATATAATTCATATAATTAATTCCGTTATCATATTCGTGTTATTCATTTTTAGTAACTAGTTAATTGTTTTAATATGAATTAACATTTCTCAATGCTTTTAAATTATCGCTAGACAATATCTATATTACTACGTTCATAATATTAAGAACCAAATCTAGTAAATTCATTATAACAACCATTTTGTTTAATATAAGCTTACTTATATGATTTTGAAAATTAATTAATGATATATGATCGGATCTATTGTATGTTTGCTTCTTTCTCGGGGTATTGCCATACTCAGTGCTCAGGGTTGTTTGATGATTCTATTGTTATTTCGTAAATTTATTTTTTATCTTATTATCCTATTTAAAAATTCAATATCCAAGTTTTAGAAAACTATGCCTTTTCCAGTTTTTAATAACGCCTAATAGAGAGTTTCTATGCCTGCAAGTGGACTGGCAAAGTTTGCTTTTTAGACTCTGTGAATTGTGTCTAAATATGTTGAGGTTCTAAAATCAAGGTGCAAAAGTTCTCGTTGATGTTGTGATAAGTTACATTTAAGTTGGCTGTGTTGCTGATTTCAATACTATTGCTCGTGGAATACTGTTTAAATTTACAAAGTTTGATTTCCACTTAATTAATGGACTTACTTGACTCCTGGTAGTTCTAAAGTACTATAAACATTTATATATACCCTTTTTTAATTTTAGGAATGAATGTTTCTAGACCTAACTTTATTGACATTGCGTCTAACCGTTCCGACAATAATTTTAGAGGGTTATTTATATCACGTTGGTCCATAATAACTCTTTTCAACAGTCGAGGGCCTGCCAAAATAAATATCACATAGATACGTCTTTCTAGTTTTCATCTGTTTTTTTTTTTTTCGTTAAATTAGTCAAGATGTACGTCAATCGCGTCCCTTTAGTTTTCATCCGTTTTTGTATAGCTTTGCGAGGAATCTAGACGCCACCATGATCCCAATATTTAGGTGCTTTACATCTAATTGAAAAAAAAAATCCACTTAGTGTCTAGTCAATGTTTTAAATAGGTTACATACATACTGCCTGAACACTGTCGAGATGATTGGCCCTAAGTAAAACTTTTACGGGGAATTTAAGACGTTTACTTCACCGTCCTTTATCTTATTAAAAAAACCTAGGCCTATGTATGCTTATTTCACAAATCTTTATAATTAGGGAAACCTCTAGCAAACGGGGATATACTGATAAGTGTTCTGAAATCACTCTTATCTTACCCGTTGTTGAACCACGCAAAGATTACGAGCCACAATAATCAGCAATCGAAACAGAATTTATCAGCTGCGGTTGGTCAGCATATAGAACTTAATGGCCTAATAGCCTCAGCCATAACCTATAATCGTATACAATGAAACTATTGACCGCTTCGTTGGTTGAATGATCTAAGGAGTCACTCACGTTATGGACTGGATTACCGATGCAAGGGAGATCGGGGTTTGAATTCGGACTGGATATACTAATGATGCTTTTTATTATGTGGTTTCCCATTACTTATCCACATAAATTCAGGTACATTTACTTTAGATTCAATCTTTCTCGTCAATAACCAAATGTGGATAGCATGGATGAGTGATAAAACCCGATGCACAAAATAAGCCTCTAATACGTTCTAATATTTCTGTTAGGGTTTATTGTTTATTCTTTTACTCGGTAAAAATATCATTTCTTCCTCTTTATTAGTGTGTAGTATTTAGCATGTTTTATTAGATTAAGTCATAATATAAATCGTGTACTGACACAACCTTGAGTTCAGTTGGACGGAAATAAAAACAACCATAGAAAATTAATTCAACCATATTTGATAGTCAAAATTGGGTCTCTGCGATGAGGAATGTTTTTATTCTATAACATGTTATATACGTTGTGGATTTCATTATTATGAGAGTTTTAACTTATTTTCATTTCGAAATAATCGTGAACGTTATTATTTTAGTCTGGTCAATTATTCTGACTTAACAAACATGGTAAAGTAAGAGTATCCTTTATATGTGGGCAAAGAAAATATCATCCGGTAGTTAACTGAACACTTTATTTAAAATTATAACCTTAGGATATACCCAAGGTTGAAAATAATTTAAATACTTATTGCCTGGATGGAAATAGTATATCTAGCTCATCCTGTAGGAAATATTTAATTAAATTCGTAACAAAAATCCTAAAAGCCTCAAGGCTAAACCATGCTTTTATGATCTTCTACTTGCATACATAATTCATCCACATTTTAGGCCCATGAGTGATGGACAAAAACTCCTTAAGTTACTTTTAGCTATTCAACTCTGACAGCCTGGTTGCTGACCTGGTTCACTCCAGCAAATTCGTTTGTTGGGGAAATGGCGAACTCATTATTGCTCACATCCCAAACACTCACCAAGATTGATTATCTTATTTTCTACTTTTTATCTTGTTAATATAAGCAAAATATAATTAATTTATAATAATCAAAATTGTTATTGGTAGGCACATGGGCTAAACGTCACACTAACCTTGTTTGAGTCTGTCAAAGTTGGGGAGGTGAGGGTTTGAACTATAGCCGTGTCTCTTAAGGATGATATTGCCTAAATTATTTTAAACTCTCCCCTTACGTAAATTTGGGTAAATTAATTATAACCTTTTCTTTCCTCATCCCTTCACTAATAACGTAGATAAATTGGGATAGGTGAAGGTTGTGCAAAAATAAAATAGTTTGTATTTGAACGCTTGTGTGGTATCAAGGGGCTGGGAAACAAAAATTGGTGTTAAACCTACACAAAAGTTGAAAGAAAACCCGGATAGAGTTGTAGCTGCACGACTAGGCTAGTCCACAGGACTAGTGTGACTATTGTGTGGTCTAATCTTAGTGGGGTCACCGTTGTGTAAGTTCGAATATATATATATATGTATATATATATATATATATATATATATATTGGGGGAAGGGGTGCGGTGGGCTCCAATGGTTGGGGTGGGTCCTTTCTCGTGATTCTCCACAGTGGCATTGGTGCCAGACAGATATATGGTATAGTTATGTTGGCGTTATATTACATTGAAATCGATCGATAATCTTATCAAATTGTTATTTGTGACTACAGTATTATACTAAGATTATTGACCAATTTTTACCATGAGCGTCATAGATTGCAAAAATTCTCAGCTTTGAGTCAATAATATTAAAACATATACATTCATGGTTGAATATCAACAAATCTAATACGTGATGATGTGAACAGAAATGATCCCATCCACCATCTAGGTGGTCATCTGCCTGTAAAACCACTGTTCCAAGGGGCAAATGATGATACAATAAACCCCTTAATGATCCTATTGACACAGACAACAAGGTCGTAGCCAGCCAATAATTTCAGGAGGGGGGTGAGGGGGTTGGTGGACACATCGCTCAATTGCCGGAAGTTGTAAGAAATTCTAAATGATAAACAATTCTATAAGCTATCTGAAGTTTTTTTTATGGCAACATAACCCTCTAAATGCCGAAGGCTAGGTAAAACTCTAAATATTAAACACCTCTAAAAGTTATTTGAAGTGTTTTTTTTGCAACATAACATCATAATTTGCGAAGGCTAGACAAATGATTAATATTAAACACGTCAAAAGCTATCTGAAGTGTTTTTTTTATAGTAACATAGCCCCCTAACTGCTGTAGGTTAGAAAATATTATAAATATTTAACACATCTAGAAGTTCTCTTAAGTGCTTTTTATGGTAACACAGCCCCCTAATTTGTATTTATAGCTTAATTTTGATATCGTTTGAACCATAAATAAAGCCAAATATATTTCGTTCATAAAATTTCGGAGGGGAAGTTGAACCCCTAACTTCCTCCCCCCCCCTTTCGGCTACGGCCTTGCCAGACAAGCTATCTTTAGTAAAAGAAACTCTGCAACATTTCGTAAGCCATTACAAAAATATAGTGAGGAACTATTAAGTTACCGCTAAGGAAAACTTTGATAAATAAAAATAACAGTTTAGTGCCAAAACAGATTCTAGACACATATCTATCAGCATAATAGCCCCTCCAAAATAATTAAACAAAGGGTTCTAGTTAAGAAAAATACATATTTTATTTTTACCGAATAAAATGATTGTGATTACACTATTTGATACATATATGGATATAAACCAGATGTAGTGAAGAACCCAATAAGAGGCAAGGAAAAGAACAAGATGAGGAAGGGAATAGGGACTGTAGATATTCACGTAGATACATGTTGATGCCCCCGTCATTATAGTTTGGAATCTTAGACCATTCACCTTTCACAGCCTTGGTAAATTAATAAATCTGTTCCCATGGTCTAAAGTATGTGGTAACTGGCTTCTCTTAACAACAATGTAGCGTCGGAAATAATTAACTATTCAGTGTGTTCATAAGTATTAGCTAAGTTAGTCTAATATGTAGAGGGTTCCTCCATGTGGTGGACCCCAGGCAGTGTAGGCCTACTACGTATGGCTGATTCTACGTGCAGTCATGTCTGTCGAGACAGTGAGAGGACCTCCACTCACGACACCTGCACATATGATTTTACCACGTGCTCTTTGTGAGATAACTTAGGTTAATACCTGGTAATTTAGTGCCTGGTGATCACCTCGCCTGGGGTCAGAACTTCCCTTGTAATGCAGACCACTGCATTCAAATGTAGCCAAGTTTGAGGGGGAAGGTGGTGTTTAGTTACGATAAAGATCTGGATCTACTCTTGAGAATATGATGGCTCATATAATCTCTGGGGATGGGCCGTTTTCTCCTCACCATATACTCAGGGGCATCGCTAATCATGACAACAGTTGGTTTTTCCCTTTACAAAATGGTCACTGGTGGGATGAAGGAAGCGCGCGCGAACCGACGTTAGAATTTCTGCCAGTTTTATAACAAACAATTATATGACGAAAATAATTAAATATTGCACCACTAGATTCATTTAGTTTAATTTTTTACACTTAGTAATCTTACAAATTTTTGAATATTTGTCATTAGCATAGTGGCATATGATGATACACTTTAAAATAAAAATAAAAAGTACTAGTCAAATTTTGCAATGCCCATGAAATATTTTTGTGCCAAAAATGAAAATATTTTATTTGTTTTGGCCAAAAACGTGTTTTTTAAATTTTATTTTAGCACTACCACCGTTCGGGTTATAAGCATATGTAATAATTACACAAGTGTGTAAGGGATTAGTAAGGTTTAGCTTAGAGGAAATGTACCAGCATTTAAGTGATTGGCGACTGGAAAAACACTTTGGAATAAACCCACTTAGTACACCCTACCAGTATTTGAAATTAGATTTCCTCAGCATTGGGGGTCCACTCTATGGTGAAAGGGAATCTAGACTTTTCGACCCCCTATGTGGTATTTTTGTTATTAATATTAGAAAAATAATACCTTAGTTTGCGCTTCCTTCCATCTCACCTTGAGGGGTATGCTAGATATACTATATTGATGAACATGAGGTGTGAGGGGTTAAATATATTATTTGTTTAGCCGTGATATTGTCTTACTCTTGTGACCCATTCAGTTTAATATTTAGTATAATATTTTATTCTACTCAAAATTAACCTATTTTGTGGTGTATAAAGCATTATGAAATTATTATTGCTACGTATTAATAATATTAAATTAATATTAGCGATTTGAAAAACCAGACAAAATTCTTAAACTCGTTTAAATAATAAATGTATTGCTATAGATTAAATTATTTGAATAATTAGGAGGCTGGTTAACCCAAGTTGTCCTTTATAATTTATAGAAATAATTACTCAAATGAATAATGCAAGCTTTATGACAATCTTGGATAGTTAATTCAATAAATTAGAAATTGGAGTCGACATTATTTGTTGGAAGACTTGGTTGAAATTCATTAAACTAATTAAGAGCTGGGAAAAAAGAGAGTATAAATCTTGTTGTGCGACTCTAGTGACCGTTCCGAGACCACGTCGCCCTTAACCCCTTCTTCCTCGAGCCCTCCCCTGCGCGGTCTGCCAAACGGGCCACCGTCCTCCCCAAGGCCCGTCCACTAAGTTCCAAACACTCTAAGAGATCGCGCCAGGACGAAGGGCTCGATCAAGCTAAAGACCATAAACAATAAAAGGGAAAAAAACCCTATTCAAAGGTAAAAACATGTAATATGATGCAGTAGTTTTAGTCTTAGATTAAGAATAAGAAGGTTAAAATAGACATGATAGAATAAGTTAGAGATTAAGACCGAGGAGGAGGGTTGGGCCCACCCTCCTCTCGATGATAAAGATTGTACATGTATAGACATAAGAAAAAATTAAATAATAAACAGCACCTGTCTCCTACCTAATGTTTTAGTTCCACTCTCTTCCCCTATATGGGAAGGTGGTTTTTCCGATTCTTAGGAAGGATTTAGTTAAATTTTTGCCTTTTCTTGGGTAAATTTGACTTTCACAACGATTACACGCGAGGTGTAGAATAGCCTGTTACATAATTAAGTGTGAGTGAAACACGTCTGTTATAACTGAAGATCCATATCCAAGTGAAAGCAAGTTCAGGTACTCACCGTCGAGGGCGCACCGGGCTTGGCTCGGGCGTATCGCCACTCTGGTCAACCGCATCCTCCACGCTAGCGGGCTCCATGGAGGGATCCACACTGGTTCCCACTTCCAAGACCACAGCGTCAACTATCATCGAGTTAGGTGAGATACCGACGTCAACATCAGGACTATTAGACTGTCAGTTGTTATTGTGTGGCCATAATCATGAGTGACTACCCAGAAGACCTCTCTAACACCACGCCCAATGTGGCCGTGGCTCAGACTGTCACGGGAGTTACGGTGTCCTTAACGACTGTATCATCGACAGCCTCTATTATTCAACCTCCAGTTTACACAATAGGCTCGTTAATGGACACTCTTGGAAGCACGAGGTGGGGGGATTGGGTATCGGCACATACCGATGCGGTGGAGTCCCCGATCTCCCATCCGAGTTGTGTCCCCTCTATTACTACCACCGTCTCATCAGTGGTATCGTCGGTGGCTCCAAACTCCTTCGCTCCATTGACTCTATATTACCCACCAGAGTGGGGTTTGCAGGTCCCACTGTCAGGCTCGGAGGCCGAGACGGGGGCCGGACCCTCTCCCAAGACTGACACCGATAGACCCTCCGACTCCGGTGGCTGTGACTGGGCTGGGGAGGGGGAAAAGTCCATTTCCAAGAAGAGGACTGCTGGGACGCTCGAGATCTCCACGTCCGACCAAAGCCATTCTTCCTCCCCCATGGAAAGGGGAGAAGTTTCCGAATCGGAGGGCCAGGGGTCCTTTGAGTTTCAAAGGCCACGCCTCCCAAAGAAAACAAAGAAGAGGAAGAAATTGGGCTCCTCATCAGCGTCCCCTCCATCCCCGGATCGCCAGGGAGAAAAGGGTGGCACTATCAGTCCACCGACTGTGACAACAGGTGGGGGTGATCAAATTGCGGCTTCTGAGGGCAGTCTGCCACCTGGTACTTATGATCCCTCACGTCCCCCCTTTACTCAAAAAACCCCCAGACTCGACATCCACCATCACAGGGGTCCTCTCAGGGTCCCTCCACTTCTTACGCATCTATAGCTGGTAGGCCCTCCCAGGTTGAACGGGGTATGGCCCAGGACCCTCCCACCCCCCGAAAGTCCCGCGTTCCCCCAGTCGTCATTTTAGGTCCGTTTGAAGGGAATAAATTCTCGTTGTCTGTATCCCTTCGTAAAATTCTCCGTAAAGAATTTAAGTTAATCTCATCAGGCCAGCAAGTGACTGTTAATCCTGGCGATTCACGTGATCGGGATAGGCTATTAGGGTTCCTCAGGGAGCGCCAAATCCAACATTTCACTTATCCCACTGAGGAAGAGCGAGATGGGAGAATGGTCCTGCGGGGCCTTCCTCTTGAAACGCCCGTTGAAGACATTGCGGAGGCGTTATCCGGGCGAGGTTACCAGGTCAGGCGGGTGACCCAGCTTTCAGTCAGGGAGCCTAATGGGGGTCTAGAGCGTAAGTTCCCTCTATTTTTGGTAACCTTGGTAGGTCGCTCTGAGGTCGCCCGACTATCGAAGGAAACCTCATTGAATCATTACAGAATCACCATGGAGGCTTACCGACGCAGGAGTGTTCCCCAATGTCACAACTGCCAAAGATTTGGCCATTCTTCCCCAACATGCGGTGCACTGCCTAGGTGTGTCAGATGTGGGGCGGGACACCGCACCCAAGACTGTGAGCTATCTGTGGACAGCCCTGATATCAAATGTGTAAATTGTCTCGGCGCTCACCCGGCCAATGCGGGGATTTGTCCTCGTAGGGCCTCTTACATCCAAGGCAGAGAACGTGCGGCTCCCCCCTCCCGACCACCCAAGGGGCCATCTGCTCCTGGACCCGCTGGTAGGCCAGGCCAACCACAGCGCCCTCCTGCAGACACAGTTTCGTTCCCGCCGCTTCCCGCTGTCAGTGCTATTCCTGGATTCGCACCAGCCACCCCTCGTCTAGAGGTTCCATCAGAGGGGTCCTCTGACATAAGAACATTGGTCTCTGACATTTCAGAAATTGTATCGCTCGTCCGCTCTCTTAGAATATGTCAACACTTACCCCTTCTGAAGGTCTTGCTCACCAATCTCATCTCAGCCCCCACACTTTGTGACAAATTTAATGTAGTTCTTGAGTTCTTACCGCGATTCTTCAATGATTGACGCTCCTGTCCTTCTTCTCTGGAATGCCTGTTCACTTATTTCAAAGCTCGACGAGCTTACCCATCTCCTCAGAGTGCGTTCTGTTTCCCTTGCCATTGTAACTGAGACATGGCTCAAACCCACCATTTGGTAACCATACCATCATTCACGATATATAGAGCAGACAGAATTGGTCGCCGGAGGGGTGGAGTGGCGCTTTTTGTCCGGGATGGCCTCTGTCATCACCGACTTGCCATTCCAGCCCTAGCAAACATCGAGGCGGTGGCGGTTCGACTCTTGGGTGGAGCGTACTCGGTCACCTTGTGTGGAGCTTACGCCCCCCAGGCTTGCCTCTTCTTTGGGCTGATTTGTCAAAAATCCGTGGGTTGGGAGCGAGCCTTGTTCTTGGAGGCGATTTCAATGCTCGCCACGTGAAGTGGGCTTGTCGGTCCACTGAGGCAAGAGGCACTTTGCTGCGCCGGTTCTCAGTGGACAACGGTCTCTTTGTCCACTATCCAAACCTCCCTACCTATGTTCCCAACCACGCTCGGCATCATCCGAGTGTGCTGGACATTTTTCTCACCACTGCCCGTCCCTTCCTCTCCCCACCCGAGACCGTCCTGTCCCTATCCTCCGACCATAATCCCGTCCTTACTTCGCTCTGTTTCTCGCCTCTCTCTCTCAACTCTGAACCTCAATTCAATTTTGCTCGAGCAAACTGGGCCCGTTATCGCTCCCTTCTCTCTTCCTCACTTCAATGTGATTTCTCAGTTCCAACCAAATTATCCATTGAAGAGCGTGTACAGACCTTGACTTCAGCCATCCTTTCGGCAGCCTCGTCATCAATTCCCGTCCGGCGTCCACACTCGTTGGGTCCGCGTCTCCCACCCCGATCTTAGAGTTGCGGGCACAGCGTGATCGAGCTAGGCGCTGGTGGCAGAGATCTCGTCTTCCTGCGGCCCGGGTCGAATTCCAAATCCTCAGGAGCAGTTGTCGCCGGGAGATTGCAAAATGGAGGGCGGGAATTCAACTTAGGCGCCTGGAGGCTCTTTCTCCGGGGGACGGTTCTGTCTGGCGGTATGTTCGTGGACTAAGGCGTAGAAGAGTTCCAGTCCCGGTGTTTCGAGTCGGAGGAGCACCACTTGAGTCCGACGCTGAGAGGGTGGAGGCATTAGCGGATAGTTTTGAGGCCCGCTTTCACTCGCATTCCATTGTCCCGGGCTCTGAGGGCCACTCAAGCTTCCCAAGCTCACCACTCCATCCCCCAATCCCCACAGATTCTCAGACTGACGTATCTCTTGTTACCCCAGCCGAGCTCCGTGGGATCCTCTCCCATCTTCGACCCTCTTCAAGTCCCGGTCTCGACAGAGTGTCCAACCCGCTCCTTGCTCATCTCCCCAAGAAGGCTCTAGTTTTTCTCCTTCGAATTCTCAATGCTATCCTTCTACTATCCTTCTACCCTCATCCTGGAAGACTGCCTTAGTAGTCCCTATTCCTAAACGAGGTAAACCCCCCCATCTCCCTTCCTCCTACCGTCCAATCAGCCTTCTCTCCTGTGTGAGCAAGGTAGCGGAGAGGGTCATACTGAAACGTCTTCTCAGCTGGGAGGAGGAAAATCGTCTTCTCCCGGATTATCAGTTCGGGTTCAGGGCCCGTCACTCTTCTACCCACGCACTAGCCCGGGTCGTCGACCAGATAACGGAAGGATTTTCCAGGCACGTTCACACAGGGTTTGTAGTACTGGATGTCCAGGGGGCGTTTGACTCAGTGTCCCATTCTGGTCTCCTCCTCAAACTGTTAGCCGGTGGAATGCCTATACATCTACTTCACCTCTGTCAATCCTTTCTGTCAAGCCGAACGTTTCAGGTTCGCCTGAACGCCGTGTTATCCTCATCCCGTCCCATTCGCGCCGGTGTCCCCCAGGGGTCCCTCCTCTCTCCACTCCTTTACTCCTTGTTCACCCACGACATCCCCCTTCCTCCAGGTTGTAGCTTGTCCCTCTATGCGGATGACACGGCGCTTATGGCTCAATCCACGGACGTACGCATTCTCCTGGGCAAGCTGTCCTGTGCTCTTCGTTCTCTCGCTCTCTACTTCGCCTCGTGGGAGCTCCTACTCAACCTGGCCAAGACACAAGCTATAATTTTCACACGTCGTCGTCCTGGGCATTTCCCTCCTCTGTTTTTTGGGGGGGTCATTCTACCTTGGCAAGACTCTGTTCACTACCTGGGGGTCACACTGGACCGCCGTCTTAACTTTGCTGATCATTTCACTAACATACGTAACAAGGCGCGTGGGGTAATGTATGCCCTGGCCCCAGTCCTTCGACCACAGTGCCCCCTTCTCCTCCCACATAAAATCATACTATTTCAATCTTACATTCTTTCTATTCTTCTTTACGCGGCTCCCGTCTGGAGTCACGTCACCCCCTGTAATTTTAGACCTTTAGTTTCATTTTTCCATCGTTGCCTCCGTCTTATTCTGGCTCTACCCCCCCGAACCCGTAACACTGTGATCTACACAGAGTCGGGACTTCCACCTTTTGATCTCATTCTGCACCAGCGAACTGATAAATTCTTTCGCAAGCTTCGCCACTCAGATAACCCCCTTATCAGAAACATTGGTGCAGATCCCGGGGGGCCGGCTCGCCCTCATCGCCGCATACGCCACCTCTTACAACAGCCCCCACCAGTTGTAGTGGAGCTTCTCTGGGCCCAAGTTATTGGCACCCAACTGTACAATTAACTCTATACAATACAGCTCTAAAAGTTTAAATTAATTATCCCCTAAATGCAGCGGGGTTTTTTGGAAATTTTTCCCTGCATCCTTCAGTTGCTATTTCTTCCTTTATGTATAAATAGGCTTAAACTTACATTTTAAAACTATAATGTTGGCATTTGTAATCTTCTAACCCTTGAAAATGTATGTAATTAGTCTCTATTAAATAAACTAAACTTAAACTTAAACTTAAACTTCCCCTATATGGGAAGGTGGTTTTTCCGATTCTTAGGAAGGATTTAGTTAAATTTTTGCCTTTTCTTGGGTAAATTTGACTTTCACAACGATTACACGCGAGGTGTAGAATAGCCTGTTACATAATTAAGTGTGAGTGAAACACGTCTGTTATAACTGAAGATCCATATCCAAGTGAAAGCAAGTTCAGGTACTCACCGTCGAGGGCGCACCGGGCTTGGCTCGGGCGTATCGCCACTCTGGTCAACCGCATCCTCCACGCTAGCGGGCTCCATGGAGGGATCCACACTGGTTCCCACTTCCAAGACCCCAGCGTCAACTATCATCGAGTTAGGTGAGATACCGACGTCAACATCAGGACTATTAGACTGTCAGTTGTTATTGTGTGGCCATAATCATGAGTGACTACCCAGAAGACCTCTCTAACACCACGCCCAATGTGGCCGTGGCTCAGACTGTCACGGGAGTTACGGTGTCCTTAACGACTGTATCATCGACAGCCTCTATTATTCAACCTCCAGTTTACACAATAGGCTCGTTAATGGACACTCTTGGAAGCACGAGGTGGGGGATTGGGTATCGGCACATACCGATGCGGTGGAGTCCCCGATCTCCCATCCGAGTTGTGTCCCCTCTATTACTACCACCGTCTCATCAGTGGTATCGTCGGTGGCTCCAAACTCCTTCGCTCCATTGACTCTTTATTACCCACCAGAGTGGGGTTTGCAGGTCCCACTGTCAGGCTCGGAGGCCGAGACGGGGGCCGGACCCTCTCCCAAGACTGACACCGATAGACCCTCCGACTCCGGTGGCTGTGACTGGGCTGGGGAGGGGGAAAAGTCCATTTCCAAGAAGAGGACTGCTGGGACGCTCGAGATCTCCACGTCCGACCAAAGCCATTCTTCCTCCCCCATGGAAAGGGGAGAAGTTTCCGAATCGGAGGGCCAGGGGTCCTTTGAGTTTCAAAGGCCACGCCTCCCAAAGAAAACAAAGAAGAGGAAGAAATTGGGCTCCTCATCAGCGTCCCCTCCATCCCCGGATCGCCAGGGAGAAAAGGGTGGCACTATCAGTCCACCGACTGTGACAACAGGTGGGGGTGATCAAATTGCGGCTTCTGAGGGCAGTCTGCCACCTGGTACTTATGATCCCTCACGTCCCCCCTTTACTCAAAAAACCCCCCAGACTCGACATCCACCATCACAGGGGTCCTCTCAGGGTCCCTCCACTTCTTACGCATCTATAGCTGGTAGGCCCTCCCAGGTTGAACGGGGTATGGCCCAGGACCCTCCCACCCCCCGAAAGTCCCGCGTTCCCCCAGTCGTCATTTTAGGTCCGTTTGAAGGGAATAAATTCTCGTTGTCTGTATCCCTTCGTAAAATTCTCCGTAAAGAATTTAAGTTAATCTCATCAGGCCAGCAAGTGACTGTTAATCCTGGCGATTCACGTGATCGGGATAGGCTATTAGGGTTCCTCAGGGAGCGCCAAATCCAACATTTCACTTATCCCACTGAGGAAGAGCGAGATGGGAGAATGGTCCTGCGGGGCCTTCCTCTTGAAACGCCCGTTGAAGACATTGCGGAGGCGTTATCCGGGCGAGGTTACCAGGTCAGGCGGGTGACCCAGCTTTCAGTCAGGGAGCCTAATGGGGGTCTAGAGCGTAAGTTCCCTCTATTTTTGGTAACCTTGGTAGGTCGCTCTGAGGTCGCCCGACTATCGAAGGAAACCTCATTGAATCATTACAGAATCACCATGGAGGCTTACCGACGCAGGAGTGTTCCCCAATGTCACAACTGCCAAAGATTTGGCCATTCTTCCCCAACATGCGGTGCACTGCCTAGGTGTGTCAGATGTGGGGCGGGACACCGCACCCAAGACTGTGAGCTATCTGTGGACAGCCCTGATATCAAATGTGTAAATTGTCTCGGCGCTCACCCGGCCAATGCGGGGATTTGTCCTCGTAGGGCCTCTTACATCCAAGGCAGAGAACGTGCGGCTCCCCCCTCCCGACCACCCAAGGGGCCATCTGCTCCTGGACCCGCTGGTAGGCCAGGCCAACCACAGCGCCCTCCTGCAGACACAGTTTCGTTCCCGCCGCTTCCCGCTGTCAGTGCTATTCCTGGATTCGCACCAGCCACCCCTCGTCTAGAGGTTCCATCAGAGGGGTCCTCTGACATAAGAACATTGGTCTCTGACATTTCAGAAATTGTATCGCTCGTCCGCTCTCTTAGAATATGTCAACACTTACCCCTTCTGAAGGTCTTGCTCACCAATCTCATCTCAGCCCCCACACTTTGTGACAAATTTAATGTAGTTCTTGAGTTCTTACCGCGATTCTTCAATGATTGACGCTCCTGTCCTTCTTCTCTGGAATGCCTGTTCACTTATTTCAAAGCTCGACGAGCTTACCCATCTCCTCAGAGTGCGTTCTGTTTCCCTTGCCATTGTAACTGAGACATGGCTCAAACCCCACCATTTGGTAACCATACCATCATTCACGATATATAGAGCAGACAGAATTGGTCGCCGGAGGGGTGGAGTGGCGCTTTTTGTCCGGGATGGCCTCTGTCATCACCGACTTGCCATTCCAGCCCTAGCAAACATCGAGGCGTTGGCGGTTCGACTCTTGGGTGGAGCGTACTCGGTCACCTTGTGTGGAGCTTACGCCCCCCCAGGCTTGCCTCTTCTTTGGGCTGATTTGTCAAAAATCCGTGGGTTGGGAGCGAGCCTTGTTCTTGGAGGCGATTTCAATGCTCGCCACGTGAAGTGGGCTTGTCGGTCCACTGAGGCAAGAGGCACTTTGCTGCGCCGGTTCTCAGTGGACAACGGTCTCTTTGTCCACTATCCAAACCTCCCTACCTATGTTCCCAACCACGCTCGGCATCATCCGAGTGTGCTGGACATTTTTCTCACCACTGCCCGTCCCTTCCTCTCCCCACCCGAGACCGTCCTGTCCCTATCCTCCGACCATAATCCCGTCCTTACTTCGCTCTGTTTCTCGCCTCTCTCTCTCAACTCTGAACCTCAATTCAATTTTGCTCGAGCAAACTGGGCCCGTTATCGCTCCCTTCTCTCTTCCTCACTTCAATGTGATTTCTCAGTTCCAACCAAATTATCCATTGAAGAGCGTGTACAGACCTTGACTTCAGCCATCCTTTCGGCAGCCTCGTCATCAATTCCCGTCCGGCGTCCACACTCGTTGGGTCCGCGTCTCCCACCCCCGATCTTAGAGTTGCGGGCACAGCGTGATCGAGCTAGGCGCTGGTGGCAAAGATCTCGTCTTCCTGCGGCCCGGGTCGAATTCCAAATCCTCAGGAGCAGTTGTCGCCGGGAGATTGCAAAATGGAGGGCGGGAATTCAACTTAGGCGCCTGGAGGCTCTTTCTCCGGGGGACGGTTCTGTCTGGCGGTATGTTCGTGGACTAAGGCGTAGAAGAGTTCCAGTCCCGGTGTTTCGAGTCGGAGGAGCGCCACTTGAGTCCGACGCTGAGAGGGTGGAGGCATTAGCGGATAGTTTTGAGGCCCGCTTTCACTCGCATTCCATTGTCCCGGGCTCTGAGGGCCACTCAAGCTTCCCAAGCTCACCACTCCATCCCCCAATCCCCACAGATTCTCAGACTGACGTATCTCTTTTACCCCAGCCGAGCTCCGTGGGATCCTCTCCCATCTTCGACCCTCTTCAAGTCCCGGTCTCGACAGAGTGTCCAACCCGCTCCTTGCTCATCTCCCCAAGAAGGCTCTAGTTTTTCTCCTTCGAATTCTCAATGCTATCCTTCTATTATCCTTCTACCCCTCATCCTGGAAGACTGCCTTAGTAGTCCCTATTCCTAAACGAGGTAAACCCCCCCACCTCCCTTCCTCCTACCGTCCAATCAGCCTTCTCTCCTGTGTGAGCAAGGTAGCGGAGAGGGTCATACTGAAACGTCTTCTCAGCTGGGAGGAGGAAAATCGTCTTCTCCCGGATTATCAGTTCGGGTTCAGGGCCCGTCACTCTTCTACCCACGCACTAGCCCGGGTCGTCGACCAGATAACGGAAGGATTTTCCAGGCACGTTCACACAGGGTTTGTAGTACTGGATGTCCAGGGGGCGTTTGACTCAGTGTCCCATTCTGGTCTCCTCCTCAAACTGTTAGCCGGTGGAATGCCTATACATCTACTTCACCTCTGTCAATCCTTTCTGTCAAGCCGAACGTTTCAGGTTCGCCTGAACGCCGTGTTATCCTCATCCCGTCCCATTCGCGCCGGTGTCCCCCAGGGGTCCCTCCTCTCTCCACTCCTTTACTCCTTGTTCACCCACGACATCCCCCTTCCTCCAGGTTGTAGCTTGTCCCTCTATGCGGATGACACGGCGCTTATGGCTCAATCCACGGACGTACGCATTCTCCTGGGCAAGCTGTCCTGTGCTCTTCGTTCTCTCGCTCTCTACTTCGCCTCGTGGGAGCTCCTACTCAACCTGGCCAAGACACAAGCTATAATTTTCACACGTCGTCGTCCTGGGCATTTCCCTCCTCTGTTTTTTGGGGGGGTCATTCTACCTTGGCAAGACTCTGTTCACTACCTGGGGGTCACACTGGACCGCCGTCTTAACTTTGCTGATCATTTCACTAACATACGTAACAAGGCGCGTGGGGTAATGTATGCCCTGGCCCCAGTCCTTCGACCACAGTGCCCCCTTCTCCTCCCACATAAAATCATACTATTTCAATCTTACATTCTTTCTATTCTTCTTTACGCGGCTCCCGTCTGGAGTCACGTCACCCCCTGTAATTTTAGACCTTTAGTTTCATTTTTCCATCGTTGCCTCCGTCTTATTCTGGCTCTACCCCCCCGAACCCGTAACACTGTGATCTACACAGAGTCGGGACTTCCACCTTTTGATCTCATTCTGCACCAGCGAACTGATAAATTCTTTCGCAAGCTTCGCCACTCAGATAACCCCCTTATCAGAAACATTGGTGCAGATCCCGGGGGGCCGGCTCACCCTCATCGCCGCATACGCCACCTCTTACAACAGCCCCCACCAGTTGTAGTGGAGCTTCTCTGGGCCAAGTTATTGGCACCCAACTGTACAATTAACTCTATACAATACAGCTCTAAAAGTTTAAATTAATTATCCCCTAAATGCAGCGGGGTTTTTTGGAAATTTTTCCCTGCATCCTTCAGTTGCTATTTCTTCCTTTATGTATAAATAGGCTTAAACTTACATTTTAAAACTATAATGTTGGCATTTGTAATCTTCTAACCCTTGAAAATGTATGTAATTAGTCTCTATTAAATAAACTAAACTTAAACTTTACCACAAACACTCCTTTGCGCTCAGAACCATTCGGGCTGCCATTTATCCTTCACCCATCCCCCCCCCTTTTTCTTATAATTCTTTGCGCTCAGATCCATTCGGGCTGCCACTTATCCTTCACCCATCCCCACCTCCCTTTTTCTTACAATCTTTTTATGCGCTCAGAACCATTCGGGCTGCCACACCTCATGACCCCCCCCTCCAACACCATTCCCGTACCGTCGCAGCAAGGGAGGTATCTGCCGTAAGGTCAAGGGAGAACAATCGTATTTTCAAGGCCCTCATCACACTGACACCTTTCCTATATCAATCTGCGTCATCCTCCCCGAAACCTGTTCCCACGCAATCCACCTACCGATTACGACCCCTCTCTTCCTCCTCCTTAATATCTAGTCAACTATCACCCCCTGCTCCTCTCAGACCCCAGAAGAACTCATATTAAATGCATAACCAATAAAAAGGTGCAGCTGAAACTTCGCGACCTCGGTTTAGAAGACCCCCGCTCCCCAAAGCATGAAAAAGGACAGTCCAGGAACAACAAGATGGCGCCCAACGTGGGGCGACTTCTCCTGAACAAGAGAGAAGAGTGACCGGCTGAAGCCAGCAGAGAACCCAAAACCTAAGGACTCACCACTTTTCCGAGTTCAGATAAACTCGGTGGCGCCCTAAAAAAAAAAAAAAAAAAAAAAAAAACATTAAAAAAACATTAAAAAAAAAAAATGCCAAGACGTACCCGACATCAGTGCGGTTTCCCCGCCTGCCCCGGGAAGGGAGAAAGAACAATCTACTGTGATAAGTGTGAGGAATGGTATCATTTCCTCTGCTTAAACTGGGAAGAAAAAGACAGAGATACCACTGGGCTCCAATTCATCTGCCAACCCTGCAATGAAAAGACGGCCGCTGAGCACGACGAACTTGAAGAACTCCGCCGAAAGGCAAGCCAATCCCCCGCCATACTAGCCACCAATCCCACGCAGCCCACCTTCCAGCCTATTCTCCCCGGATTCTCAGGCCTGGACCATGAAGACCCGGCAGCATTCCTGCGGAAGTGCGAAGCAATCCTCCAGGACAGCAACACACCCAAGGAGCTATGGACAACGCTAGTGAAGGAAAGATTGAATCAAGACGCCGCGCAGTGGTGGAAATACTATGAGGGATATTCCAACACTTGGGAAGAACTTCAAAAAAGGCTTCAAGAACGATTCGACTCTCCACCACTGAGAGTCAAACTCCAAGCGAAGCTATATGGGGAAGCCCAGACAGCAAGAGAATCTACCGACCATTTCATTCTCAGAAAGATGAGACTGTACAAGCGATTCTTCCCCACCGCTCCCGACGAGCAAATTCTGCCCCTCATAAGTGAGCTCCTCCACCCCACCATACGGCCATTTATCACCTCCGTCCCACCCACTACCATAGACCAATTACTAGAGCGAGCTCAGGCAGTGCAACGAGATATACTCCCATCCTCCCCTCACGAGCCACCAAGGCCCCTTCCCCTCCGAAATACCCGACCCCCTCCTCAATGTCACTTCTGTCCCGCCCAGCATTTCCACCGAGAGTGCCCCGTACTCCTCGCAAGAAGAACCACGGACAGACCACACGACGCACAAACCACACAAACTAGCGCGGGAAACGGAACCAGGGGATGAAAACGAGGCCGAACTCATCCCCGGCCCAACAGGCCATACTTAGCAGTGGACCACCGGCCAACTTACCCCGAATCCCAGTTCGCACGCCCTCAAGAGAGCTTCGAGCCGTCTTAGACTCCGGAGCATCACAGAACTTCGTCAGGACCTCAGCCCTCGACTCTCACACACGGGAACGGATGGTCAAGGCACCCACCTCGGTGTCTCTAGCCAAGGAAGGAACGGAACTAAACATTCGAGGCCACTGCCAGCTACATATAGAAATAGGGCTCAAGAAAATGGTCATAACGTGCCTAGTCGCAGACGATCTCGTCGAAGAAATTCTTCTGGGTCATACGTGGCTCTCCGAGCAAGAGGTAATAGTGGATTACCAGCGCGCATGCGTAATATTCGGAAAAGAGCAAAGAGAACAAGTGTATTGGGTAGCGAAGGAACCAGGGAAGGTCAACCCCTTCAACTCTGAGGAAGTACGACACGACTTTCCCCCAGAACTACAAACCCACCTCTTCCAAGTCATCAAGCAGCATCAGAAGGCCTTCGATCTTTTCAATCCCCAAAATCAAACGAATTGCACACAACATCAGATCCGCCTGAAGAATGACCGCCCCATCAGAGGACCCACCTACAGATACTCGCTCCAAAAGAAACAAATAATCCAAACCCAGGTCGAGGAAATGCTCAGAACCAATATCATAGAGTCCAGCACGTCACAGTACCAAGCACCAATAGTCATCGTCGAGAGAAAGGAAAAAACTCCTAGATTCTGCGTAGATTATCGACTACTCAATGCCAACACAGAAGAAGAAAACTGCCCGCGAATTCATATCCCTCAGTTACTTCAAGAAATAGGTCCAGCCAAAATATTCAGTACCTTAGATCTTAAATCGGGGTATTGGCAGATTCCATTAGACCCTGAATGCAGACACCTCACAGCGTTCAGCACGCCCAATGGCGAAACCTATCAATTCAAGGTCATGCCCTTCGGGTTAAAAGGGGCACCGGGGACATTCCAAAAAATGATGAGCCAGAAGGTCTTAGCAGGATACCAGGGAAAATTTTGTTTTGCTTACATGGACGATATTATAGTATTTTCAAACTCTTATGAAGAGCATCTAGAGCATCTAAAAAGGGTTTTGGAACGGCTTGAAATGTACCGACTCACAGGTGCCATGAAGAAGTGCGAGTTCGGGAAAACCACGCTCAAATACTTGGGACATATCATCTCCTCAGAAGGAAATAGCCCAAACCCCGAACAGCTCAAGGTGATCCAAGAATATCCCACCCCCAAAACACGGCGGCAGCTCCAGCAATTCCTTGGGACCTGCAACTGGTTACGAGAGTTCATTCCGAACATGGCCCATATCACCAGCCTACTCACCACCAGATCAGGAGCAACTCAGAAATGGAAATGGGGCGCTCCAGAGCAAAAAGCCTTTGAACAGACAAAAGAAGCATTTAAACACATCCAAGCCCTGCACCGACCTGACCCAGAGATACCCTTCTGTCTTCAAACCGACGCCAGTGGAATAGGATTAGGTGCGGTCTTGTATCAAGAAGTAGAAGGACACCGAAAGATTATTTCCTATGCTAGCGCAAAGCTATCACCCGCGGAACGCCGATACCACAACAATGAGCAAGAATGCCTCGCCATAATATGGGCAATCAAAAGGTATCAGATCTACTTAGACAAACCATTCACATTAAGAACAGACGCAAAATGCCTGACGTGGCTAAACAATATGAAAGACGGCAGATCAAAGCTAACCCGTTGGTCCCTGCTACTACAGGAGTACAGCTTCACGCTCCAACACCGACCAGGGAAGGAGAACGAGCTACCAGACGCCCTATCAAGGAACCCGGGAGAAGAGTCCACGGAAGATAACACACGAGAGTGGAACCGTATGATGCCCCCAGAAATTCCTCTCCCAAACCCCGAGCCACTCCGACTCCTCAACTTACCATCCACCCCGACCCTACCCGAAAGGGTCATCAAGGCCCAACACACAGACCCCTACATCCAGAAACAAATAAGACGTCTGGAAGACATCGCAAAAATCCCCGTAGACCAACGGTCCAGACAAGAAAGGCTCCATGCGGCCAGATTCACTCGGCAAGACGGCGCATTGTTGTATAAAGACTATCCAGAGCAAGCAATGAAGATTGTAGCCCCTCCAGCAATGAGAGAAGAGATTCTGAAATACTTCCACGACCACGCAGAGGCGGGCCACCCCGGAGAAAAGAATACTCTTCAGAATCTTAGGAAACAATACTCCTGGAAAGGAGTAACCAGAGACGTCCGAAAGCACGTCCAAGCTTGCCATACATGCGCCACGATGAAGACGTCGGGGAGAACGACAAAGACGCCATGGAAGGCCAGAAAGCCGACTTCGCCCTGGAAAGAGGTCGCACTAGACCTGATGGGGCCATACCCCAGATCAACCAAAGGGAAGCGGTTTCTCTTAGTCATCACCGACCTTTTCTCTCGATGGACGGAGGCCTTTCCCCTCTCGAAATCCAACGTCCCTCAAATCCAACGAATCTTGGAACAAGAAATCATCCCCAGATGGGGATACCCCGCAGCACTTCTTACAGACAACGGTCCGCAATTCCGCTCGTCTGCGTGGAAGAAAATCTGCCAAGCCTGGAAAACCAAAAGGTGGACAACCGCAGCGTACCACCCAAGGGAGAATCCAGTCGAACGGAGAAATCAAGAACTAAAGGTGGGAATTCGCACGAGTCTCCAAGGAAAGGATCATCGCCAGTGGGACAAAGCCATTCCAAAAATCCTCTTCCATCTCCGAAACAGAAGAAACGAGGCCACCGGGTTCGCCCCCAGCGAACTTCTTTTCGGGCAACTGCTCAGACGGCCCGAAGACTGGGATTCAGAGACAGAGCAAACACCTATCCCAGAAGAGGCAGATCAACGTCAACTACGGGTACAAAGACTACTGTCCCAACACACAGAAGCAAGACTGCATCAGGAGAAGTACCAGGAACGGTACTTAGGGAGACGGGCAGCAGCCGAAAAAGACCTCCTGCCCATAGGAGCCAGCGTCCTTATGAGGAACCACCCCTTGTCCAACGCAGCAGAAGGAATCCACGCCGGATTTTGCCCCAAGTGGACAGGGCCTTACACCATCCAAAGGCAGTGTGGACAACACATGTACCAGATCCTACTAGACTCAAACCCACAAGCACACGAGATCAAGGCTCACCGAGATCAGCTTCAACTGAGACCTTCAAGCAGGCCACAGGACGAAGAAGAGCAAGTTTAGATCGGAACAAAGTGTTTACAAAAAGTGCCGGGTTATCAGAAAGTGTTCGAAGTGACCGCGAGTGAACTTACGTCTCGGAACTGGTCAACTTTACAAGGGGGAATTGTTGTGCGACTCTAGTGACCGTTCCGAGACCACGTCGCCCTTAACCCCTTCTTCCTCGAGCCCTCCCCTGCGCGGTCTGCCAAACGGGCCACCGTCCTCCCCAAGGCCCGTCCACTAAGTTCCAAACACTCTAAGAGATCGCGCCAGGACGAAGGGCTCGATCAAGCTAAAGACCATAAACAATAAAAGGGAAAAAAACCCTATTCAAAGGTAAAAACATGTAATATGATGCAGTAGTTTTAGTCTTAGATTAAGAATAAGAAGGTTAAAATAGACATGATAGAATAAGTTAGAGATTAAGACCGAGGAGGAGGGTTGGGCCCACCCTCCTCTCGATGATAAAGATTGTACATGTATAGACATAAGAAAAAATTAAATAATAAACAGCACCTGTCTCCTACCTAATAATTTAGTTCCACTCTCTTCCCCTATATGGGAAGGTGGTTTTTCCGATTCTTAGGAAGGATTTAGTTAAATTTTTGCCTTTTCTTGGGTAAATTTGACTTTCACAACGATTACACGCGAGGTGTAGAATAGCCTGTTACATAATTAAGTGTGAGTGAAACACGTCTGTTATAACTGAAGATCCATATCCAAGTGAAAGCAAGTTCAGGTACTCACCGTCGAGGGCGCACCGGGCTTGGCTCGGGCGTATCGCCACTCTGGTCAACCGCATCCTCCACGCTAGCGGGCTCCATGGAGGGATCCACACTGGTTCCCACTTCCAAGACCACAGCGTCAACTATCATCGAGTTAGGTGAGATACCGACGTCAACATCAGGACTATTAGACTGTCAGTTGTTATTGTGTGGCCATAATCATGAGTGACTACCCAGAAGACCTCTCTAACACCACGCCCAATGTGGCCGTGGCTCAGACTGTCACGGGAGTTACGGTGTCCTTAACGACTGTATCATCGACAGCCTCTATTATTCAACCTCCAGTTTACACAATAGGCTCGTTAATGGACACTCTTGGAAGCACGAGGTGGGGGGATTGGGTATCGGCACATACCGATGCGGTGGAGTCCCCGATCTCCCATCCGAGTTGTGTCCCCTCTATTACTACCACCGTCTCATCAGTGGTATCGTCGGTGGCTCCAAACTCCTTCGCTCCATTGACTCTATATTACCCACCAGAGTGGGGTTTGCAGGTCCCACTGTCAGGCTCGGAGGCCGAGACGGGGGCCGGACCCTCTCCCAAGACTGACACCGATAGACCCTCCGACTCCGGTGGCTGTGACTGGGCTGGGGAGGGGGAAAAGTCCATTTCCAAGAAGAGGACTGCTGGGACGCTCGAGATCTCCACGTCCGACCAAAGCCATTCTTCCTCCCCCATGGAAAGGGGAGAAGTTTCCGAATCGGAGGGCCAGGGGTCCTTTGAGTTTCAAAGGCCACGCCTCCCAAAGAAAACAAAGAAGAGGAAGAAATTGGGCTCCTCATCAGCGTCCCCTCCATCCCCGGATCGCCAGGGAGAAAAGGGTGGCACTATCAGTCCACCGACTGTGACAACAGGTGGGGGTGATCAAATTGCGGCTTCTGAGGGCAGTCTGCCACCTGGTACTTATGATCCCTCACGTCCCCCCTTTACTCAAAAAACCCCCAGACTCGACATCCACCATCACAGGGGTCCTCTCAGGGTCCCTCCACTTCTTACGCATCTATAGCTGGTAGGCCCTCCCAGGTTGAACGGGGTATGGCCCAGGACCCTCCCACCCCCCGAAAGTCCCGCGTTCCCCCAGTCGTCATTTTAGGTCCGTTTGAAGGGAATAAATTCTCGTTGTCTGTATCCCTTCGTAAAATTCTCCGTAAAGAATTTAAGTTAATCTCATCAGGCCAGCAAGTGACTGTTAATCCTGGCGATTCACGTGATCGGGATAGGCTATTAGGGTTCCTCAGGGAGCGCCAAATCCAACATTTCACTTATCCCACTGAGGAAGAGCGAGATGGGAGAATGGTCCTGCGGGGCCTTCCTCTTGAAACGCCCGTTGAAGACATTGCGGAGGCGTTATCCGGGCGAGGTTACCAGGTCAGGCGGGTGACCCAGCTTTCAGTCAGGGAGCCTAATGGGGGTCTAGAGCGTAAGTTCCCTCTATTTTTGGTAACCTTGGTAGGTCGCTCTGAGGTCGCCCGACTATCGAAGGAAACCTCATTGAATCATTACAGAATCACCATGGAGGCTTACCGACGCAGGAGTGTTCCCCAATGTCACAACTGCCAAAGATTTGGCCATTCTTCCCCAACATGCGGTGCACTGCCTAGGTGTGTCAGATGTGGGGCGGGACACCGCACCCAAGACTGTGAGCTATCTGTGGACAGCCCTGATATCAAATGTGTAAATTGTCTCGGCGCTCACCCGGCCAATGCGGGGATTTGTCCTCGTAGGGCCTCTTACATCCAAGGCAGAGAACGTGCGGTCCCCCCTCCCGACCACCCAAGGGGCCATCTGCTCCTGGACCCGCTGGTAGGCCAGGCCAACCACAGCGCCCTCCTGCAGACACAGTTTCGTTCCCGCCGCTTCCCGCTGTCAGTGCTATTCCTGGATTCGCACCAGCCACCCCTCGTCTAGAGGTTCCATCAGAGGGGTCCTCTGACATAAGAACATTGGTCTCTGACATTTCAGAAATTGTATCGCTCGTCCGCTCTCTTAGAATATGTCAACACTTACCCCTTCTGAAGGTCTTGCTCACCAATCTCATCTCAGCCCCCACACTTTGTGACAAATTTAATGTAGTTCTTGAGTTCTTACCGCGATTCTTCAATGATTGACGCTCCTGTCCTTCTTCTCTGGAATGCCTGTTCACTTATTTCAAAGCTCGACGAGCTTACCCATCTCCTCAGAGTGCGTTCTGTTTCCCTTGCCATTGTAACTGAGACATGGCTCAAACCCCACCATTTGGTAACCATACCATCATTCACGATATATAGAGCAGACAGAATTGGTCGCCGGAGGGGTGGAGTGGCGCTTTTTGTCCGGGATGGCCTCTGTCATCACCGACTTGCCATTCCAGCCCTAGCAAACATCGAGGCGGTGGCGGTTCGACTCTTGGGTGGAGCGTACTCGGTCACCTTGTGTGGAGCTTACGCCCCCCCAGGCTTGCCTCTTCTTTGGGCTGATTTGTCAAAAATCCGTGGGTTGGGAGCGAGCCTTGTTCTTGGAGGCGATTTCAATGCTCGCCACGTGAAGTGGGCTTGTCGGTCCACTGAGGCAAGAGGCACTTTGCTGCGCCGGTTCTCAGTGGACAACGGTCTCTTTGTCCACTATCCAAACCTCCCTACCTATGTTCCCAACCACGCTCGGCATCATCCGAGTGTGCTGGACATTTTTCTCACCACTGCCCGTCCCTTCCTCTCCCCACCCGAGACCGTCCTGTCCCTATCCTCCGACCATAATCCCGTCCTTACTTCGCTCTGTTTCTCGCCTCTCTCTCTCAACTCTGAACCTCAATTCAATTTTGCTCGAGCAAACTGGGCCCGTTATCGCTCCCTTCTCTCTTCCTCACTTCAATGTGATTTCTCAGTTCCAACCAAATTATCCATTGAAGAGCGTGTACAGACCTTGACTTCAGCCATCCTTTCGGCAGCCTCGTCATCAATTCCCGTCCGGCGTCCACACTCGTTGGGTCCGCGTCTCCCACCCCCGATCTTAGAGTTGCGGGCACAGCGTGATCGAGCTAGGCGCTGGTGGCAGAGATCTCGTCTTCCTGCGGCCCGGGTCGAATTCCAAATCCTCAGGAGCAGTTGTCGCCGGGAGATTGCAAAATGGAGGGCGGGAATTCAACTTAGGCGCCTGGAGGCTCTTTCTCCGGGGGACGGTTCTGTCTGGCGGTATGTTCGTGGACTAAGGCGTAGAAGAGTTCCAGTCCCGGTGTTTCGAGTCGGAGGAGCACCACTTGAGTCCGACGCTGAGAGGGTGGAGGCATTAGCGGATAGTTTTGAGGCCCGCTTTCACTCGCATTCCATTGTCCCGGGCTCTGAGGGCCACTCAAGCTTCCCAAGCTCACCACTCCATCCCCCAATCCCCACAGATTCTCAGACTGACGTATCTCTTGTTACCCCAGCCGAGCTCCGTGGGATCCTCTCCCATCTTCGACCCTCTTCAAGTCCCGGTCTCGACAGAGTGTCCAACCCGCTCCTTGCTCATCTCCCCAAGAAGGCTCTAGTTTTTCTCCTTCGAATTCTCAATGCTATCCTTCTACTATCCTTCTACCCCTCATCCTGGAAGACTGCCTTAGTAGTCCCTATTCCTAAACGAGGTAAACCCCCCCATCTCCCTTCCTCCTACCGTCCAATCAGCCTTCTCTCCTGTGTGAGCAAGGTAGCGGAGAGGGTCATACTGAAACGTCTTCTCAGCTGGGAGGAGGAAAATCGTCTTCTCCCGGATTATCAGTTCGGGTTCAGGGCCCGTCACTCTTCTACCCACGCACTAGCCCGGGTCGTCGACCAGATAACGGAAGGATTTTCCAGGCACGTTCACACAGGGTTTGTAGTACTGGATGTCCAGGGGGCGTTTGACTCAGTGTCCCATTCTGGTCTCCTCCTCAAACTGTTAGCCGGTGGAATGCCTATACATCTACTTCACCTCTGTCAATCCTTTCTGTCAAGCCGAACGTTTCAGGTTCGCCTGAACGCCGTGTTATCCTCATCCCGTCCCATTCGCGCCGGTGTCCCCCAGGGGTCCCTCCTCTCTCCACTCCTTTACTCCTTGTTCACCCACGACATCCCCCTTCCTCCAGGTTGTAGCTTGTCCCTCTATGCGGATGACACGGCGCTTATGGCTCAATCCACGGACGTACGCATTCTCCTGGGCAAGCTGTCCTGTGCTCTTCGTTCTCTCGCTCTCTACTTCGCCTCGTGGGAGCTCCTACTCAACCTGGCCAAGACACAAGCTATAATTTTCACACGTCGTCGTCCTGGGCATTTCCCTCCTCTGTTTTTTGGGGGGTCATTCTACCTTGGCAAGACTCTGTTCACTACCTGGGGGTCACACTGGACCGCCGTCTTAACTTTGCTGATCATTTCACTAACATACGTAACAAGGCGCGTGGGGTAATGTATGCCCTGGCCCCAGTCCTTCGACCACAGTGCCCCCTTCTCTCCCACATAAAATCATACTATTTCAATCTTACATTCTTTCTATTCTTCTTTACGCGGCTCCCGTCTGGAGTCACGTCACCCCCTGTAATTTTAGACCTTTAGTTTCATTTTTCCATCGTTGCCTCCGTCTTATTCTGGCTCTACCCCCCCGAACCCGTAACACTGTGATCTACACAGAGTCGGGACTTCCACCTTTTGATCTCATTCTGCACCAGCGAACTGATAAATTCTTTCGCAAGCTTCGCCACTCAGATAACCCCCTTATCAGAAACATTGGTGCAGATCCCGGGGGGCCGGCTCGCCCTCATCGCCGCATACGCCACCTCTTACAACAGCCCCCACCAGTTGTAGTGGAGCTTCTCTGGGCCCAAGTTATTGGCACCCAACTGTACAATTAACTCTATACAATACAGCTCTAAAAGTTTAAATTAATTATCCCCTAAATGCAGCGGGGTTTTTTGGAAATTTTTCCCTGCATCCTTCAGTTGCTATTTCTTCCTTTATGTATAAATAGGCTTAAACTTACATTTTAAAACTATAATGTTGGCATTTGTAATCTTCTAACCCTTGAAAATGTATGTAATTAGTCTCTATTAAATAAATAAACTAAACTTAAAACTTAAAAAAACTTTACCACAAACACTCCTCTGCGCTCAGAACCATTCGGGCTGCCATTTATCCTTCACCCATCCCCCCCCTTTTTCTTATAATTCTTTGCGCTCAGATCCATTCGGGCTGCCACTTATCCTTCACCCATCCCCACCTCCCTTTTTCTTACAATCTTTTTATGCGCTCAGAACCATTCGGGCTGCCACACCTCATGACCCCCCCTCCAACACCATTCCCGTACCGTCGCAGCAAGGGAGGTATCTGCCGTAAGGTCAAGGGAGAACAATCGTATTTTCAAGGCCCTCATCACACTGACACCTTTCCTATATCAATCTGCGTCATCCTCCCCGAAACCTGTTCCCACGCAATCCACCTACCGATTACGACCCCTCTCTCTTCCTCCTCCTTAATATCTAGTCAACTATCACCCCCTGCTCCTCTCAGACCCCAGAAGAACTCATATTAAATGCATAACCAATAAAAAGGTGCAGCTGAAACTTCGCGACCTCGGTTTAGAAGACCCCGCTCCCCAAAGCATGAAAAAGGACAGTCCAGGAACAACAATCTTTATCTCACTCTGTCTTTATAAGTTAAACCAACAAGAAGCCATCGATTGAACATCTTGTTATATATATTTGTAGCCAGATATATATATACCCCTACCTCCTCTTGAAAAGTAAATAAACGTTGTTCTTTATCCAGGTGGAGACTAATGCTATTAATGTACTTTATTGAATTACGTCATTTAATCTTCCAGGAATGTCTAGAAGGGAGTTCAAAAGAGAGGAATGTAAGGTCACGTGACACTCAGTCTGGTGCAGATATAACTAAAGAAAAAATCTACTCTTGAAATTCAAGACATAAGAATGGACAGATGACAGCGACTCCTTTTGAACTGTTTGATCAAATAACAGTTTTTATGTGCATCGAGGGGGAAAAAAACTCAAGAGAAGCAATTTTTAGTTCAGGAGACTATAAATTAAAGTAAAGCTTTGTCACGGAAAGCTTTTTGTTTGACAATAAAACTTTTCCTTAAAACATATTCCAATCATGTTTCCAATTTACAGGTATATTGGTCGCGTTCAAATCTACGTTATTTTGAAGTAATAAATCTAGGTAAAAATAGTGTCCTATATCAACAGAAGTATTATTTTAATTTCGACTTCAATACCTCACTATGCTAGACGTGAACATAGTTGTCGTTATCGGAACAACTTTCTATGACTTCCTAATATCAAATATTTTTGATTTTATTAAATGCTTATATTTGAGACGGTTATAAAATTAATTGTTTGAAAAAATACGATAATTCTAATATTGATGATTATTATTATTATTAATATAGACCTATTTGTATTCCCACACGCCAAATTCGCAGGGAGAGGGAGTAGATATTGCTGATATTCTACATCGGGTTCAAGTTTTAAGAACATTTTTGGTAAACTAATACCTATTCATGTATTTTATATTTTACCCAGGAAAGTATATTAATCTACACTCATTTGTAAATAAGCTAACAACAAGGATATAAGTAGTTTCATCACCATATCTTACTACACCTTCATGTTATATATGCTCATGTTCTAATTAAGTTTATATTTTTTAGGGATGAGGAAGGTTATATTTACAGGAAGTGTACGCTCATTTCCGTGGAGGGAGAGTGGAAAAACATTTAAAAAACACTAAGTAAATCCAAATCGAGATTCGAACCTTAATCCCCTCATTATCAGCAGTATAGTCTACTGCGAGAGTGGCGCGTTATACCATGCGGCCGCTGAAGAGGGCTGAAAAATTATTTAACGGATAAATTACCTCTAATAATAAAATAACTCCCGCATTTGACACCAATAGAGAAATTGTTTGAACACGCAATAGCAGACAAATATTTATCAAAAAAATTGTTTGTATTGGGGAACTTTATTCACGACATATTATTGTTGACACAAATAAAAATTCACCAAACTGAAACAAAATTGATCCATGGAAACAAACATGTACAAATAGAATTTATCATGGCTTCAAGCGTAAGTTTTGATCTGCATGTTGTACACTTTATCTTCCTTGTAAAATATTAAAATAGCATTCTTACCTTAACATATAAAACTATATATCTCTCTTATGAGTTACTAAGTGTAAGATTGCTCTCTTTCTGGGTAAATTGAATGTACATGCAGGCCCGGCGAAAGCCGTCCATTCAACCCAGGCAATGCCAAAAAATGTACCCCTCCTCCTCAAATAACAAATAGTATTAAGATTTTGATGATAATGCTTTGAAAAAAAATATTTTAAGACACGCAAGAATATTTTATACTTATTAATATATTTTTATTTGGTTTAAAAAGAGTTAACAACTTATACCAAAAACACTTTTTTAAACACATTTTATTAACATTATTTATTTTTCTTATATTAAAATTATCACGTCTTGCTTGGCTTTCAGCAAAAGATTAAACAAAGTTGGGGAGCTCTAGAAAAATATTCGTTTGTACAAAACACAGCTTAATTGTTCACAAACGTTACAAAGAAAATTTTTAATAACATAAACTGAAAAAAGGGTGAAAAATTTATATTAAATATGATTAAATATAGATGGCCTTAAGCAGATTTAGTATGGTTCAGTATTTGTACAATATAGTTTAAATAGGAGATACGTGAAAGCTTCGAGTATAGACTATATTTATATATATAGTCTATACCTTTTGAATGTAGTCTCATATACATTGCCTAAACTCGGCGATAACGTTATTTTAGACTCTGCTGGACTATTAGGCAAACAAGTTTTACTCAACTAGAAATCGCTCTATTCTCACCTAGCACTCATAATTATCTATCTGTTTGCCGTAAAGTGAGTTATTAACATTATGACCCCCTTCAATGGCTGCGTGGTCAAACGCATTACTCTAATGTTTGATAAGACTTCTGAAAACGAGGAGATTGGGGTTCGATCCCAGTCGGCTGCACTGAGAGTAGTTTTTACTAAATGGTTTTCCACGCTAATGTAGGTGTATATCCTTTTAATTAAGCCTTATTAATCCCTAACCCTTTAGTGTAACTTGTATATAGGCGTATAGCCCAAACAGCTAGTAAGATGCAATGCTAAAAAAAATATCATTACTGAAAGTTTAAATATATTTTATACGATTTTCAAAGAATACAATATATGAATGTCAGTTAAATAATTTGAAATTTCTCGTTCGAAAACCTAACCTTAACCTACCTAAATGATTATAGGTTTTAACAGATACTCTTTATTAAATATAATATATTTTTCACTTAAAAAAAAGCAATTAGTATTAATTTAACACATAACACAATACTTAAACATAATATATTCAAAACTTTGTTAAAATTTCAACTCTAAATAAAAGATTAATCAGGAGGGCTATCTTACGATGACATCATGTATAAGTGGGCGAGTATTTGTGAGAGCTCTATTTAAACCAAAGTTTTTTTCATTTATGTTGTGCTTTTCAATATATAAAAAACCATTAAACTTAAAATTTCAACAAATATATCACACAGCACCTATTTTCATAAAGAGGTGCAAACTTTGGTAAAAAATCAACTGAAAACGGCGAGTTTCTTTAAAGGAAAAGGAAATCGACAACAACAAACACAACGGAATAAGCATGGACATGAGCACAACAGCAACGGGTCCATTCCTTGGGAGGAATTAACTCCGATTGTGTCAACTGGTGCGGCCTTGTGGCACATGAGTGTCTGGCGTTGTGCGGTCTCTGTAGACCACTTGGATTCTTGCAGGTGGAGTGGGTTGAAACCCCGGTGGGTAGATTGCAATGGATGCGGCGTTGCCTCCCGCCTGAATGGCTTCACTCCACGACTTCGTAACCACGAACCGAGAATGTCAATCGGGCTGATGATCAAAATGTGCGTATGATTAAACTTGAACTCTTTGTGTACCTCTTTGTATAGAGGTGACTTATATGAGTTTTACGTGAACCATATGAGTGACAAGAGTAGATAGCTGTGAAATTTGAGTGCATACATGTACTTTTATATCTATTTACATATTAGAAATATATCATTCGCAATCACGCACCCTCTGTACACATTTTAAAATAATATTACCTGCAATGTACTAATGTGTTTACCATGTGCCTTGTGACAGACAGCTACGTTAGTAAATTATAATAAAATAATATTTAAATGTGTACATTTTTAAATAAATTTGAAACCCTGGGCCGTGGCCCTGCTGGCCCGCCCCTTTGGCAGGGCTTAGATAGTGATCTACATTATTCTCATAAATAAAATCTAAATAATAATTAAGAAATTTTGTTTGACAATTAAAAACTTTAGACTATTTCATAAAGGTAGACCAAAAAATATACAAAATACCTGACAAAAAATGTTTCATATAGTAAACAAATTCCATTCTTTCATTTGAACACATTTTTGTGAAGTTTTTTCTCCAATAAACACCAGAACTGCGTGAAGCAAGGCTTTGTCGAGGGCGTAGTGTCGGTGACCTAGATTACTGGTGGCTCTACCTAGCGACAAACCTACCTCACCAGCTAATAGATACTTCCGAATAGAAATATAGAGCTGGGAAATCATCAAATTGGAACTAAAATCACGTTCTGTGGTATTGCACGGGATTACCAAAATATACGTTCCCTTTCAGTTAGGTGTGCTTGCTAAAATCGTTTACCTTAACTGTTCAGGCTATACGCATAATTATGTACTAGCTACGATAGTGAGTTAGATATGTGGAAGGTTGAATTTAGAGCAAGTGTACCTACATTTGTGTGGAGGGAAAGTGGAAAACAAATCAGGAAAATTATCCATTACACCCGATTGGGATTCAAGCCTGTCCTCCCTGTCATTGGCAGACTGGTCTAACAACAGATTGACGCCTTGGACCGTTCGATCACCGAAGCAGATAAATTGATATGTTGATAGATAATTAAGGGTATTATTACCTCCACAATCCTCTCTCCCCTTTCCACAAGTATCCTTCCTCTATTAATCAAGTTCAGTTTGTCTAAGTATCTCTAGCTAATGGCTTATACTCGCTATTGTTTTATTCGCCCTAATCGGCAATGCATGTTCGCGAAGTCAAAAATAAAATCCCTCAGTGTTGTGGAAAAGGTTGAGTTGTTGAAGAACGTGGACAGTGAGATGAGTGCATTGATCAGGAAATATTTCTAAATAAAATACACAGCACAATATCATTTATAAACAAGATCATTTCTATACATGGAAACTAATGTGTATAAAATTGTATTATGGAATCATCGACTTCGATATATGGAGGTCCAAATACATTTGCTTCTTGGAAAATAAAATATTTTAATTCTTTACAGTAAGATATTTCAGATCACGTCCAGAAGTAAATAAATACTCGAAATAGAATCATAAGTAGACTTCTTGACCATAGTCCTACATTCATATTGGCCGGAAACTGGAAAATATGACTGAATTTTGTTCATTGAGATAAGACTCGGGAAACAAGTGCTTTAATCTTGCCGTGGGCTGGGAATTATAGGCGAATACCATTCTAAATTTATTTTAGTGTCATACAAATGTCAAAAAATTACTGGACCACCCTAAATATTGTATTAAGGCAATTAGTTAAAAAAAAATCTAGGCAAGGACCACTCTAGATAGCTCCTAGGGATAGCCAAATTTTGAAAATTTTTTGAGGGAAAACTATTTCAAATATATTTGAGAGGACCCTAATTTTCAAACACTATACAGGGTTTGGTAACTCCAGATTCCCCTTTGATTTGAAATAAAATTAGTTTATGCAATCATTTTATAATCTCCCCATGCATACACACACACAATCGCTCACCGCCACTTGGAGTAGAACATGTGTAAACATACCACTGTTTAACATTTATATTTTCTACTCGTAACTGAGCACATTTCACAAGTGGAATCATGACCTTGTGATCCAGACAAAAAAAATGTATAGTGGGGATTTAGAGTAATTTTATGGTGAAATATATGTTTTATTTCTTATGAGGGGGAAGAGAGTCCTTTCTGTGGTGGCTCCTGTATAAGTCTCCCAATAGAAGTTAGGATTTATTGTTTTAGAAAGTCCTATCCCTGATTTATTTTTAAGTGGTTGCTAGTTTTAAAATGCATTACAACACACAGTAGCATAGTAGCATAGTAGTATATATTTCTACTATCGTATTTTCGTAACAGAACAAACTAATACACCTAAAGAGTATGTGCAATGTTTGATCTAGGTTCTAGGTTCAATAAGGCCACAGTCTAACTCTAGATATCAGGACACGGCCAAGGATATATTAGAATGGCTAAACGCAGAAAGGAAACATGTCTACAAAATATGTAAATTGAATTATTTACAAATTCATATTCTCTACAGACATAAACATCATTTACTGTCCTAAGGAAACTTGCTGTAAATTACCATTGAGTGACGTTTTATTTGTAAAAAACTAAGCACCGCTTCCTACTATCCTTTCAGCTTATACGCTTACGTGCTAGTTACTCTAGTGGTTTTAGGGATCAGGAAGATTATATTTATAGGAAGTGTACCCACATTTGCGTTGAAAATATTTTTTTTTAAACCATCAGTACACCTAACTGAGATTTGAACCTCTAGTTTCCCATCATCGGCAGTCTAGTCTAATTCTAGAAAAGCGCGTTAGATCACGTGGTAACTTAAAAAATGACATTTACCATAGATAGATAGTGGGTTTTAAAATAGTTTTTGTTTCTCCTAATAATGTGTGTTTTTGGAAATTTTTCCTTTCTGTGGTTAGCTAAATAACCTTGTAGCATCGCGAACCACACACATAATACGCTGCAAGTTTCTTACCGTTCTGTTTCCAAGATTATGAACTCTGCAATTGAGATAAGCAGTTTTTCCCACTAGAGCCGTCACGTTTTTGGAGGCGGATGGGTCGAAGTAAGGACCCCGCAGACCAGAGGCCGAGGGGATGCTGAGATCCTCGTTCTCCCCTCCGACCCTGCTGCCGTCGTCGTGGCGCGCGCTGAATGCGTCGTCCGCCCGCATCGAATCTGTAACATACAGACAAAAAAATAATAATTTGAGTGAGAGAATAAAATAAACAGAAAGTTAAAAGTAAAAGGGCAAAGTTGACTGTTCACTTTGAAAAAGGAAAAGACGCATATTTAACACGATGTGAACACTAATCAGAATTGCAAAGACGAAAATCGATAGAGAGTCAAAAGTGCGTAGCAAGCACACGGATAAAGTATTCCGATATTTTTTTCTCTATCTCTCTCCCTCTCCTCCCTGTGGAGAGCTATGTATCGATCTACCAATCCCGTGAGCCGTGGCACGTCAGCGCGCATGCTCGGTTAGTAAAATAGGCCTAATCCTAAAGAAAAAGCACGTCCTTTCAACGAACACTTTCACGAGGTATGGTTCGTTACGTTTACAATTTACGACACTTTTGTGAGATACCCTGATGCAGTGTTATCATTCTATTACCCTTTCACAGTTTTTTTTGTTTCCATTCGGTTTTAGTATGACGGATCACTGCCTAGTTAGTTTTTTTTTCATTTAAATAGATCACCTTTGAAAAATGAGTATTCGATCATCTTAAACTGTAAAGTTTCTCTTTAAAGAGGGAAAATAATCTATCTAATGTAATACTTGAATGCGTAGCTCATACGTGTTTTGTAAAATAAGATTACATATTTATACTATTATTAGCACCGCGCCTTACTACCCGTTCGGGTTATACACACACATATTTATAAAATAACAATATATTTAGTTTGGCTAGGGAAAACAACAAATTTAATTCCATTAAGGTAAAAGGATTGCTATTTTTTAATAAGGTTTTTTTAATTACGAGTTGAACACAAGGGCTATAAACTTAACTAAGGTGCATGTTAGTCTAAGACCCACATCGGTGGAGATGGGGAATAAACAATTAACTAATTCAGTCTGTATTTATAGTGACTCAATCTGTTTTTTTTTTAATGGTTTCTCACTCTCCTTCCATCATAATTCTGGTATAAATTATACCTTTTCCGTCCTTACACTATTGGTTTAATTAAACGCAGACGGGTAGTAAGACGTGTAGCAAAATTAGTAAAATAAGTAAAAATCAACTTTGGTTTTAATATAGCAGTACATTGGGTTAATTTATGCTTAAACTAGCATTTACCTGTCGTGGCTTGGCCCGCAATAATTTATAACATCTTTTAATTTTTAACTAAACTGTTTTGGTCATAAATCAATTTTTTTTAATTTTTTTTTTCAAATATCTATGCGTTTTTCTCAGTTCTAGCTGCAAATAATTTTGCCATATTTTAATTTTCACTTTTAAATATTTCGTAATAAAAGAAATATATATTATTTAAGTTATCAATTATAAATTTAATTATCATTTTAGTTTTTAACGTCATAATTAGTGAGATAAATAAATTAACTAAATAAAAAAATCGAACTACATAGCTAAAATCATATATTTATTATTTTTTAGTATGAAACTACGTCACACTAATTACTATTTAATTTAATTACAAAATATCAAATCACAAATTCTTTAATAACATCGATTCAATCACGTTATAATCATATATTTATTATTATTTAAAATCAAAGGTTGGGAATAGTCCTATATGTTATTCAAGGACTTACTCTACCAACGTACAAAGTTTCATTCAAATCCGTTCAGCAGTTTTGGCGGGATTGAGTAACAAACATCCAAACACACAAACTTTCGCATTTATAATATTAGTAAGATTAAATATAGCTGGGGAAAAAAAACCATCTGAATATTTGAATCAAACTAAGAACGAGGCTCTTCCACTGGGCTGTCCAGGTATTTCCCCGTGCTCTTAACTCATAATTTAAGGCAAGAGTCTATGATGAACGTGTGGATACATCGTTTAATTGAAGCTACAATTAAATCACATCCACCGGTGACTCTGGGACGGCTTTATTCTTATGCTCGTACAGTATTCAATTGTAAACTCCGTTTAGCCTGAAAGGTATCAAACTTAACTCACACGTTTCCACTATGGTATAGCTTATAATACAGGGTTAAAGTATAATCCTTCAAGGAGAGATTGCTACCTTTCAGGCTAAGCGGAGTGTTACATACCTATACTCATATTATACATCGCCAACCACGTGCAGCTATCTGTTGTACAAGAGGAAGATTTACAAGTGAAAGGCACAGGTGAGTTAGTTTATCAATGCCAGATTACTGAGCTATCATAGGATCATCCCGTGATAATGGTATGATCATATATAGAAAATACCAACGCGATAAAGGCATTCCTTTCTCTTTTAGGTGCAATGAAAGGAGACGCTAGAAAAAACCCAGTGTTTTAACAGTTTTATAGCTAAAGATTTTTTGGTCAAAATAAATAAAATATTGCTCCAGTACAAACATAGAACTTAATTTTCTTTACATGTTGATATCAAAAGCTATTAAATATCTATCAAGAGTGTTTTGGAATTTAATGACAACTTTTTCTCTTCATTTAAAAAGTTTGTTAGCTAATGCCACAATGCTCTTTAAAGATATTCAAGAAGTGTTGATCTCAACATGTGAAGAAAATTAAACTCTTATGTTTGTATTAGAGAAATATTTTATTTCTTTTTTGGCCAAAAAATGTTTTGCCATAAAGACTGAAAAAATACTTTCCTTTTCTCTAGTCTACTTTTATCTCACCTTAAGAACTACAATAATAACATTTTATTTTCTGCTTCTGACTGTTCATGTTAATAAATACATAATTAATTCTTCGAATATGACTCAGTTATGACTGATTTTCATAATTTTAATAATTTATCTCTCTAGTTTCATCTTTAATTCCTTTCATATATATATTTAATCGTATAGCGTTGTATTCTTCCATCTACATAGGGATTAGGTTTGAGTCTATTCACCATAAGAATGGTGATAAATGACAGCAGAAGATGTTAAAACCGCTAAAAGAAAAATATAATTAAAAACGAATTGTTTGTTGTGAAAGTTTTGACTGCCAAAAGTGACAACAAACAGACATATTGTCTTGCAGAGCATATGGTTTAGCTGGAATAGGTTTTTCCCTCCTTCTTTACTCCAATCCCCGCCGAAAGTTTTATACTTTGACATTATGACAGTTGGTCGCGTTGCAATATGTAAGAGAGCGATTTCAACCGAGAGATGAGTATCCTCTATATTGTCTTACAGACGCGTCAAGACAAATATTAGATGACAAGCTGAAATTGAATGAAATACATAACTTATAACCTTTCTTGATATCACCATTAACTCATTACACTGCTCTCTAAAAGCTTAAAGGTTTTTGATTTTCATATTTCATGACAAGTGTCCTATGTTACATCACTAAATGGGTTCCCTCCAATATACATACCTAAATTTTATTTAACAAGTTAATTTAGGTGACCCGGTGGTCTAGGGGTAAGGTGTCAGACTTCTGTGCTGGCGGCCGGGGTTCAATCCTCGGTCCCGGCAAAGATTTATCTGATTACCAAACCCTTCTTTCACCTCTGAAAAGACATCTTGTGAATGTGGGGAATGCCAGGCCTCCACCGTGGTTCGGATTACACGTTAAACTGTAGGTCCTTCATTTCATTTCACTATCACCCTACCATTACACATTAGCGTAAGTGCATATAACCCGAACAAGTAGTAAGACGCGGTGCTAATAATAATAATAATATTTAACAACTTAAATATTCAAGGGCCATTTCAGCACCAATTAAATATAACAAAATAAAAATGGACTAAGCATAAGGGTTTTAATACTAGTGCTTCATAAAAATAAAATACTATGAAATAAGCAAAGGCAAAATTAATATAATTTAAGGAATATCAAGTTTTATAAGACTGTTTTTAAAAATAGGTTGAAATATGTAATATTAATTTGACTAACATATTATACTAATGTGTGTTGTTGGTTTTAAATTACAACCTCAAATTAATTTAAATCAAATTAAATTTAAAAATAACGTTTACAAATACCTCCACCTTCCCCCAAACCCTCATTACAATTTAATTACCACCAAGAAAAAAGTGAACCAAATTAAATTTTTAAATAATTTTATGCTAAGCAGTTTTATAAAAGGTTTTGCGCTATTGGATCAATTTCCTTGTGAATATATTTGAAAAACATAAATAAAGGCTCCATTTTACAATATGGTAGACGCTACTCTCCTCGGACTGGTTAGGACCCTTAGCGTGTAATCAAACAAATTTTACAATATGGTAGACGCTACTCTCCTCGGACTGGTTAGGACCCTTAGCGTGTAATCAAACAAATTTTACAATATGGTAGACGCTACTCTCTCGGACTGGTTAGGACCTTAGCGTGTAATCAAACAAATTTTTCTCTGCAACATTTAAATTTAAAATGACTTAGATTCATTTTAGTTAGCAGCATTATTTTAGCATAGTAACATAGTGATATAAAAATGACGAAATATACAAATACATATTTAAATAATTGAAACGATTAACCGTATATACTTTCTCTTTCTTCTCTCTTAAATTAGAAACGTTTACTAAAAATTGTGAAATTAAATAATATTCATTATTGCATAAATACTCCACAAAATCGCCTACATGAAATAATATACACTGTTACATAAACATTGAGATAAGAGGATCATCTCCGTCCACCAAAGATAATAACAACTAATTTCAATTTTTAAAGACCTCATTAAAACGATACATATATATATATATATATATGGAAAGATATATCCAAACTTAAAATTAAGTGTATCTTACTGAAGGGCAAAAAGAGAAAATATTGATTTTCTCTAGATATACTCAAATAATTTTGATTACATTACCTATCAAGGTACCCTTTAACATTAAAAACAAAGTTTTTTTTCTAATTAAAATGACTTGGAGGATACTTTAAATAAGCAGAAATTTCCAATTTTGATCAAAAATCGATAACTATTTCGGATATTAAATTATTCATCAGTGTAAATTTGCAGTTTTATAAAAAATAAAAATCTTTAAGTTTAAATATATTTTTATATACCGAGTTTCTAATATGTAAGCGTATATATATATATATATATATATATATATATATATATATATATATGTAAGCGTATATATATATATATATATATATATATATATATATATTATAAAACTGCAAATTTACACATATGAATTATTTAGTATCCGAAATAGTTATCGATATTTGATCAAAATTGGAAATTTCTGCTTATGTAAAGTACCCCTCCAAGTCATTTTAATTAGAAAAAAAACTTTGTTTTTAATGTTAAAGGGTACCTTGATAGATAATGTAATCAAAGTTATTTGGGTATATCTAGAGAAAATCAATATTTTCTCTTTTTGCCCTTCAGTAAGATACACTTAATTTTAAGGTTGGATATCTCATTCCACAAACTCCTCGGGGTAATCTTATGAAAGCCCTAGCTACCAAGCCCGGTGGGTAAAATGATTTCGGCTATAGGCCGTGATTTAAATAACCTCTTTTTGTGTTTCAACGGGTCATGACACGTCATATTGTTCAAAATCTTGAGTTTAATTTTGTTTAAGATCACAATATTTCCCTCTCCGAGATGTTCATATAAAGTAAAAAGAAATAAAAAAAATATCTGATGCAATATATTGTATATCAAGATATTGTACACTAACCGCCACGCAAAAATGTTTGGTAGAAAAAAAACAATCTTACAGATATAAATAAACAAAAGTTTTTTTAATGTAATATCTTAACAATTAATGTTATTTTAAAATTATTTTATTTTATTTAAGTGTGAGCTAGGACTGGTATTTATTATTGTACTATTCATATAACTGCAGCAGTAACCAAAGAACAACGAAATACAGATAAGAAAGAAATTATTTTTTTTATATTTTTTCAAATTTAATAACTTGTTCTGTCATTTATTAAAATAATACATAAATACTAAATATACATGATCAAATCATCCTTTGTTTTTAAAAACATAGTTTTAAGTATAATTTGACGGAAATGTCTACACTTTTAATATGTACTGAATTTTTAGATGATTGTTATATTTTAAAGATATTCATAACTATAAAGTATCATAACTTATAATTATAATTACCAATTTCTTTCAAATATCAATAAAATAGTGTGCATATATTATATTATATTACACATTTATGTCTTTCATATTAATTTAATATAACTTGTACAACCTAATTTCACTAAAAATTGAATTTTATTTATAAATAAATATCTATTGTCATCAAAGTTGTATGCCCTCTACGGCGCATGGACAGGTTGCTAAAACCCTAACCTATCTGTTTTTGAAAGCTAGATCTGGCTATGATAAAGGAAGTATCTGATAAGTTCCTGAAAAAAAAAGAAGTCAAAATGTTGTGCATTTTTTTGTGGGTAAAACTTGCGCGAGTATTTTCTCTTCACATTACAGTAATGTTACAGTAACAGGAGTTGATGGTGTTGTTTTTACGGAAAGTAAGAAATAATGTGTGGTTTTTATTTGCTAAACTAGATTTGGAACGGCAAAAACGCTGTGAAAAAAGTTTTTTCCTCTTCCTCGCTGTCTTGGGTTTCTTCCTTTTAACAACATCTTAACTACTAAAGAAAACAAATGGTTGTAAAAAGGACATAACAATTTTATATTATACTTAAGGATATAATACCAAATTGTGCCAAATTTTGAGTTAGGGCCTATCATTTATGACACAATTTTACAAGGTATAAAATGATAGGAAACATTTTGAGCTAATATCCTTACAGGTTGAAACAAGGGAAATAATTAATTAAGTTTTGTGACTTTGTACATAATATGCTCGTAAAGCTCGTAAAGCTCGTAAAGCTCATTAAAACTTCTCAAATCCCCTAAATTAGTTTCATCCGCTATATTTGATATTCTGGCCCACTTTACACAATCATATATTATATTGTAATTTTATATTTATAGTGAAATAATATTTATAGCACGTAAAAATTAGGATGAGATTTGTTGTTTAATCGGTCAGTGATAAACCAAAAGTCTTGGTCTGAGCTCCCCTCTACCAAATATAATTTTAAAATTTATTAAAAAATAAGACACCCAAACTAACATTAAGTTTTTCAATTCAATTTGTCTTCTTTTCAATGTAACAGCTCATTAATTTAGGATGTATCTAGAATTATTTTTTTATGAGACCATTAAAGAGTATACACTAAGCCTACATCTCAAAGTATTTAAGAAATTCTACTAGAGTTATACAAAGATAGCTTTATAAAATGTTACTTCCATGGATTCATACGTCAAGTCATGTTATCTATAGCCATCACTTATGACAGATAATATATTAAAATTTTATCAGTTTTAACATCAAATAACTATGTATTTTCTAAAAGACTATAAATATATATTCGTTCAAAATTGAGGTATACAGACAATAAATAAATACAATAGCTATTTTTTTTTCCAACCACCACGTCATACTTACTACCTGTTCAGTTTATACGATTAGAATAATTGTTAGTATTACCACAAATCCAAATACCATACGTTATATTTGGAAAATGTTTCAACATTAGTTTAATTTCTTCTGCATTCGATGAATAAACAAAATACCGCGATATTAAAAAATATCTCAAGTTTAATTTAAAAACTTTACCCGATATGTATCCCCAATTCTTAATAATGTAAGAGCATAATTATTTTAAGGCTTATTCTGGTAAGAGGTTAACCCACGCTTATACATTTCCTTGGAAGTCAAGAGTATTTGGTTTCCATCTTGTTGAGAGTAGCATATAGCTCATATAGCTTGCATCCTGTTGAGAGTAGCATATAGCTCATATAGCTTGCATCTTGTTGAGAGTAGCATATAGCTCATATAGCTTGCATCCTGTTGAGAGTAGCATATAGCTCATATAGCTTGCATCTTGTTGAGAGTAGCATATAGCTCATATAGCTTGCATCCTGTTGAGAGTAGCATATAGCTCATATAGCTTGCATCTTGTTGAGAGTAGCATATAGCTCATATAGCTTGCATCTTGTTGAGAGTAGCATATAGCTCATATAGCTTGCATCCTGTTGAGAGTAGCATATAGCTCATATAGCTTGCATCCTGTTGAGAGTAGCATATAGCTCATATAGCTTGCATCTTGTTGAGAGTAGCATATAGCTCATATAGCTTGCATCTTGTTGAGAGTAGCATATAGCTCATATAGCTGTCATCTTGTTGAGAGTAGCATATAGCTCATATAGCTTGCATCCTGTTGACGAGTGAGCGCGGTGCGACCGATGGACCTTCCTGGCTGGTGAACATTGAGATCAGCAAGTTTAGTGTGTGAGAATAACACTCGGTTTTTGAAGGTTGGAAGCCATGCTGAGTACATGTGTGACGGTATCTAGCACGTCTGACGAAATGACGATATAAAATGTGATCTGGTGGTTCACCCCCGCCGGAGGGTCGATCCCGGGTCTACAGATAGGTCGCGAGACCGTTATCGTGCCTGCTCCCTCGTCACGGGAGATATAACCAGTGACTCATGTAGTAGTTTATCATCTGACTAGATTAATAAATATAACTAACTCACCAGACTCATTCCTCACGAACCATCCATTCCAACCCCTACCTCTCGGGGTCCATCCTAACCATGTAACGGTGCCCCGGTAGTGCTGTAGTAGGGTTGGCTACCGGGCACCCAGATAAAACCAGTGACCTTACACCGTTTTGTAAGAGGGACGTTTACAAAAAGTAGTTTTTGCCATTGCTATATTTGTACTGTCTTTATGTATCAGTCCAAGATTTAAATATTTGTTGTGACTTTATTTACATTTATAATGAACAACAGACTTGAAATAAGATATTTAGAAAATTGTTTTAACGCTTTTTTTATATTAGATTCACTTACCTCCAAAAAAGTACAAATAAATAAGTTCGGATTTATTAAAAAATAACCATATGCCTGTATTTTTCTCATTTCTTAAAATACATTATATTGTTATATTAAATAAAAAATGCCTATATTCTGTATATTTTTATTCATAAATATATTTATCACACACAAATTACCTACTAATAAAAGCTTATGAACACGAATTCTATATAAATAAACATATCTTAAAAATAATTATTTTTGAAAACAGCACTAACGATTTTAATAAAATACCATATCTTTATGAATGACTTGATGTAAAATAATAATGCTTAGGTTGGTCCCAAAGTTACAAGCCCATGTTAACATATTTAATAAACTGTTAATGCGCATAAATAATGTCTAACTTGTAGACAGTTTCCTTGAAACTAAAAATTAACAAATCAAAACAAAGGACACGTTCTCTATGAAAAAATCCACAAACATATAAACAATAATTGGTTAAATGTTTGTGGATTATTATCTTAAACAAATGTTATCTTAATTATTAAGATAACATTTGTTTAAGAAAATAATGAAAAAAGTAAATATCAGCGTGTCATAATTTATTTTTTCATTAGCGTTTAAATTAAATGAATATTTACGCTCAATAATTAAGATAAAGTGTTATAGATTAAGAAGGTTGGATTTAGGGGAGGTTACTCGTATTCGCGTAGAAGTAGAGTGGAAAACCCTTTAGGATAATATACCCCAAGTATAACCAACTGAGATTCGAGCCCAAAACTTCCCGTTATCAGCAGTACAGCCTGTTGCAAGAGTGACACCTTAGACCATGCGGCCACCTATACGGGTTTGAGAAATATTGATTAATAGAAGAAATGTAATTTGATTTGAATGTGAACAGAGTTCAGAGTTCAGAGTTTAGTTTATTGTTTAGTAAATAGAAAATACATTTAATATAGTACATATTTTTATCCTAACCTACTTGCCCCAATACCTAGAATGCAATTTGGGGCGTATTCACCTGCTAACTTAAACATCTTTCACAATCCATCTCTAATCTATTTTAAACAATAACTAATTATGATATAGTACCTAACCTAATGTCCTTATAAACCCTGCACATTATTCTTTAACCCTAATAGTTGGTCCGCCCCGGGTATTTAACGCCCCCGGTACCCCCCGCCAAAGCCTTGCCCCACGGCCGCCTGGGACCATGTTTTCAGAGCCGTGGCCCAAGGCTTCGACAGTGAGCATCCCCTACCCGCCACCTGGGGAGGCGCCCTACCGAAGATCTCGCTCCGCCTACTCACTAACAAAGCCACTTACTTTATTTTATTTTGGACCTTAACATAACTTAAACCTATTACATTTTACAAAAATCTTTACTTGCATAGGAATTTGTACAATACACCAAAAGAATTCTTATCCTAACTATAATCTAAAATTTCTTCTCCCTCTCGGCCATGAATTGTCCAAGGCACTACCTCCATCCGACTGCCAGACAGCCGTTGAATGGTGCCCCGACGAACAGGAGGCCCGCACCACTCCGGCCCAACAAACATACTTGTTACCAAGTGGAGGAGTCGATCGAGCGGAAGGGCTACACTCCCTCGTCCCTTATTTGTCCCTCCTTTTCTCTCCCAGCCGGCAATTGCACCCCCACCGGTACCTCAGCAATTCACACTGCTGGAATCCAGCGGGAGTACGCCTCGGCTGGTCTCCGGAAATCCAGGAGATTCATCCAACTCCATCATTTCAGCCGCTCATCCCTATGCCATTCTATTACCAATAATTACCAGTTTCTAGTAAAAATTTCGTCGTCATCTGTCCCTTCGTCACTGCTTGTTACTACGTCTATGTCACTGATTGTCACGTCCATGTCCTCATCACGTCCCCCTATACGTCTCATTCTCCGTAAGTCGTTAGTATATTTTGTCCTTTCCCTCTTAGATGCTTCATCCGCGATCCTGTCAAGGAAGCCCCACCTATCCACGTCCCTAACGATGTGGAATACCGCTCCCGCCTGTAAGGGCACCTGATACTCCTCTCTCTCCCCTAACGAAAGTGCACACTCCAGCACTACGTGTTCAGGCGTAGCCTCCCTTCCACAATCGCAAAACACACTATCTATCTGTCCAAGTCTGAAGAGAACCGCTCTATATGGCCCATGTCCAGTCAAGAAGTGCACCAGCCCAGTGGAGGGCTCAAGATGCACCATCTCCAATCGTTCTCTGACACTCGGGAAGATCCGGTAAGTCCTCCTGCCCGTTTCACTCTCATCCCAATCTGTCTGCCATTCGTCCAGGAGAGCCTCCCGGATCTGTCCTTTGGTCCCTACCACTTCCCTCGTCAAAGTCTCCACCTTGTCCACTTCTCCCTTTCTCAGCCAATACAGAGCAGCCCTCCTCCTTACCTCCAAGTCAAGGGGCCAGATACCCAGCGCCACGCATAACGAGTCGATCGCTACCGTTCTATAAGCTCCTGAGAGCCTGAGAAGTATACTCCTCTGCAGGCCCCTCAGTCTTACCCGTTGGACCACCTGCCTTAGTCGATGTGCCCAAGTGCTGGCTCCATAGCCCACGACAGAGACTAGCAATGCTTGATGGTAGAGCCTGATACACTTCATAGGTAAACAAAACCTCCCCATACCTATACTTATAATCTTGTTCATAATCCGCAAGGCTCTACCACACGCGTTCTCCACGTGCGCTAAGAAATTACCCTTCTCGTCAAGCGTGACCCCCAGGTATCTAGTACTCCCACTCCGCCTAATGTTCTGTCCATCAAGTTTAATAGCAGGGTTCCTCCTCAGCACTCCCCTGAATAGCACGTATGTCGTCTTCGCTGGCGCCAAGGCCAATTTCACTTGCTTACACCAAGAGTTAAGGCCTGCTAACACAGCCCCGCTCTTGGCTTCCAGCTCCGATCTTGACTCAGCTTCCACTATTACCAACAGATCGTCAGCGAAGGCGACCACTCCCGCCGTTCCAGGAAGAGCCTCAACCTCCGACAACCCAGGCTCGAGCCCTATGTCCCAGAATATCGGCCCACAGACCGACCCCTGGGGACATCCCTTCGTTAGCTTCTTGCTGATCTTGATTCCTGGACACCTCAGGGTCGCATACCTATCCCTACAGTAGTCTCGAAAAACCCTGTAGAGATCCCCCGGACACTGTATATCCCTCATTGCCTTAAAGAGGGCCGGCCACCATAAGTTATCGAAGGCTCCCGAGATGTCCACGAACACCCCTACCACATATTTCCCAGTACACCTATCCATCAAGGTCATAGCCTCACAGATAGCATCCTCAGTTGACCTACCCCTCCTGAAGCCGTACTGCTGCCTGTGCATCCCTACCGCCCTTCGATACATATTCAGCTTATCGTACATAATTTTTTCCTGTAGCTTGCCACATACATTCAACAAGCATATCGGCCTGTACGACTTCGGGAGTTGCGGGTCCCTTTCATCACCCTTACTGATAATAACCACTTCACTTTGCTTCCACACGTCAGGCACTCTGCCTTGAAGCGTACACTCATTTAGCAATACCGCCAGAAAGGGTGCTATCTGCTCGCTGACGGCCTGAAGGACCTCAACCCGAATTCCGTCGGGTCCCGGAGCCTTCTTCCTTTTCATACTGGCTACGGCCTTGATTACCTCTGCCTGAGTTGTCGGCCCTACTCTAGTATCATTTACATACTGTTCAGTCATCAGTCTCCTCATCCTTGTCTGTTCCTCGCACTCATCTAATCCATCGTCCCCTGGTAGCAAGGTGTCCATCAGAAGCCCAGCCGACTCCTCCCACCCAAGGGTCATGCCTCCACCCGGCTTCCTGAGCGTCGAGATCATGGCTGGGGGCCTTATCTTCCCTGCCGCCATCTGGAAGGGTATTCCCCATACATTAGTTCGCAGCTCTTCTTGAACATAACGCTCCCAGCCCTCCCTCTTCGCCTCAGCCAGGGCAGTTTCATATTCCCTTTTGCGCTCTCTATGCAATCCCAGCAGGAACTCTTTAGTCCTCGGGTGCCTCTCAGCCTGGTACCTTCTGCGAGCCGTCCTGGCTATGGCCCTCAATCTTATCAGCCTTGCGCACCAAAATCCATTTTGCCTGTTGGGGAATCTTCCTTCCTTCATCACCGGGATAGCTGCCCTCATAGCACTCTGCAACGCCTTCGTTAGCTCCTTTGCTTTTGAGTTCACATTGCCTCCTTCCTCTATTCTCTCCGGCAGCACCAACTCCCTTCTAAGCTTATCCCAATTTGCCTTCCTCAAGTTAAACCTTAACTTGACCGTCCCCTCCAACACAGCCATGTTCCCCTCTACTTCAAAGGTGATCATGTTGTGGTCACTTATAGTTACCCTGTCCAGTACTTTCCAATCCCTTACCATCCCAGCCGCCTCGCGGCTGCACAGGGTGACATCGATATTCGACATGGCACCCGTGGCCCCCACGTAAGTAGGTGGATTTCCGTACACGTTCATCACCTCTAGTTGGTTTACTTCTATCATCTCCACTAGCTTTTCCCCCCTCTGATAAGCCCTAGGCCCCCCTAATCTTCCATCGTCTCTTCTTAAATCGTCACTAAACCATAGAGGTGATCTCGCGTTCACATCCGCAACAACTACGAGCGGTTTACCCCTAAAGGTGTTCACAATCGCCTCCAGCTGTTCCAGGTAGGGCTCTATTTCCTCTCTATACTGAAAGTACATATTGACAAGGATAAACACTCCCACGTCAGCTCTTATTTCGACGCAAGTGACCCTATCGTGACAAAATTGATCAACCCTCGTTACAGTTATGTCCTCTTTTATAACTATAATCGGGCTCATCGATCGTTCACCACTATACACCAATCTCGCCGTCGGAGGTAACTGATTCTTGACGATATTGCCCCCCCTCGTTATGTACGGCTCTTGAAGGCATACAATATCCAGACCCAGCTCGTCCACTACTCTCTTAACCTCATCCATCACTGTCGCACTTCTCATCGCATTTAATTGCCCAATTTTGATCTTGTTGCTTCTATCACCCATTAGGGATTGTGTGTAAACACGTAGCATCTGGGCCATGCTTCTTTTGCATCAAATGCAATGCGACCGTTCGCCTTAACGAAGTGCTTATACAGTTCTTCTACATCAAGTACTTCCTTCCTCCTATCAAATACTTTCTTAACCTTACCGAGCAGTGGCTCAACCTCAGTTGGAAGATTCATCGCTTTAAGTTGAATCCTATCCAGAGCCTCAGGAGTAGGGAATGCAATGGACATGCCTTTATCGTGACCCGTCCTGACTATGTGCCTCATTGCCAGATTAAGAGTCTGATGTTCCTCCAACCTAGACAGCTGAAGGATCTCCTCGAAGTTCTCATACACTGACCCCGGTTCCACTGGCTTAGACGAATCTTTCGGCTCATTTTCTTCTACCATCACCCCTCCCCTCTCCTTCGACTGCTCTATCGACTGTCCTCTTCTTTCTCCCTCCTCTTCCCCCCCCCTCCTTGCTGCTACTCACCTCACCCTCTGTTTCTGTTTCTGCCCCTCCCCCACCTACCTTAACTTCCCGCCCATTAAGTACTACCGGCCCCTTCACCCAAAATTTCATCCGCTGAATGTTCCAACGTTTCCTTTTTACCTTCAACTCTTCTAGAGTTGAGGTAACCTTCCCTTCTTCCCCCTCACTTATTCCTCCATTTCCCTTCGCCGGACAGTGCATTACCACCTTAGAATGCCTATCAGTATTCTCCCTCCCACCCCTGCAGTCTCGATCCCGTGGCCTGCTTACCTCTTGGACAGGTCCCGACAGGGCTTCACTCCCTTCACACTTCACATCAGGAATATGCTCCCTCACTTCCTTTTCTGCCTTATATCTTTCCGCTCTTATCCGATTTCTCCTCACTCTAGACGGGCAACTTCTTCTTCTTTCCGCATGGCCCCCCTTCCTCACAGGTTCTCGTCTATTACCCCACTTATCCTCCCCCTTAAGCTTGTCCAGTATATTAGTCAGTACCGTTATTAATTCTTTGATGTCACTATTCATACTCAGTGTCCTGTATTTGTCTGTCCAGGAGGAGCTGGTACGTTGGGCATTCTCTGGTGTTGAGGTGTTTACACCTTTCCTTTCCCCGACTCTGACAAGGAATACACTTCTTCACCTTCTCCTTGCAGTCCTTCCTTTCGTGACCAGCTTGTCCACAACTGCCACAGACCGAGTCCTTCTTAGGGCAAAACTTCACCCTATGGCCCAGGTCCATGCAGCGGTTACACCGCGTCACTACTAGGAAGTCCTTTACTGAGACGCTGGCGAAGCGAAGATATACTCTCCCTCCAACAACATTTTATCTTTGTTTATATTTGGTATCATAATATTCATTTACGTTGAGTATATAAAATAATTATCATAGAACCCACTTCGGTGGCCGCGTGGTCTAAGGCATTACTCTCGCAATATATTAGACTCTCTATGGCGGGAAGATCGTAGTTCGATCCCAGTCGGGTGTAATGAGGGTGGTTTTCAGCTAAATAGTTTCCCACTATTTCTCTCTTCACGCATAGGTGGTACACTTTTCCTAAATACAACCTTTATTATCCCTATAATGTTTGCCAAAATTATTTGACTGAGATCCATATTACTTGAACAAATTTATAAAAAAAAACCTTTTAAACTGTGTCCATGTTTTATTCTAGATACACTATTAATAACGTGTCAATTTGATAATGTACTATAATGTGTTGTAGGTGAACAAGAAAGTTATTGAACTGTATTTGTGCTGACCCACAGCTCCGAATTAAAAAAAATTTAGGCATAACTAACATATAATTAATGTAACTTACTCTATAGTGTGTAATGTGGTTAATTAATTCTTTATAAACATGTGTTTTGGAAGTGGAAATATAAGCCTGTTAAATAAACAAACACTATTATTATCCACCCAAGAATGGTCGCCTTTGAAATCCAACATTTAGTACTTGTTCTAAATGTAATCAAACCATGTTTTATTCCTCATACTAGCAAAATGGCAAACTGATTTTGATTAGCCTAATTGTATATCCGCTAGAGTTGTATGCATCCTATGAACAATCTGCCTGAGCAAAGAGGCGTATGATGAATGCACTGTTCATTGTTTGATAGACAACTCGGCGAGGAAAACCTTTTGGGCAAATATTTCATTACCGAGATAAAAGGCTATGACTATTCATTCATTCATTCATTCAAACAGAGATGATAATATTAATGATTTGCACATTCTATCTTTGTTTCGCACGTTATTTAGTAGGGAATTCAGTTTATTTTGGCTGTTAAAATATACTGTGGCCCAATTTTCATCGGAAAGGTTTTTTATAGACAATAAAATAAATATTTTGGTGCTGTTAATATTGATAACATTTGAATATATTGTTAGTTTTATTTGACATCCTGGGAAAATTGGAGTATGCGAATACTCTAAAATTCGAATTTGACTCAAAGATTTTTACTAAACTCGGAAAATTTGAGTACTTGGAATTTTATATCTTTTCCTCGAAAATCCCTAATTTAATTAAGATTATTTAGTTTTAAGATATAATTTCTTAGCAAATAGAATCCTTCAATATTTAATTTTGTCTGGTTAAAATATAGTACAATTAAAATAAATGCATTTAAAATTCAAATTTGTGTGATTATAAATTTTTAACCAAAAAATGTAATTATAAAATAATTAGGTATGTACTTATTTATGGTTTATGCATGACCATATTACAAAAATTCAAGCTGAAAGATTTCCTTTCACAAATATTTCACCATACTATCCGAACTTGGAAAACTCTTTTTCATTCAAACTCGACTCGAACTAGACTCGAAGTAGAAAATGACTACTAGTACACACCTAATAAATATATGTATCAAAAGTGACAGTTGAAGGTCACATGTCTTCAAGTATGAATACAAGAAAATAGATCTAGTAGATTTCTAGCTTTCAGACCAACTCTATGAAAATTGAACAATATCATGGCTACTATTAAAGAGAAAACTAGTAGCTATTCTTAAAACCTGTACATATTTAAGATAACTAAGGTCATATATGTTTACAAAAATCTTGTATGAAGTATTGGGACAATGTTTGTCGTAGTTTTAAACTTTGTATTAACATGTATTTGTGTATTAGAGGGGAAATCAAACCCAACGTACACAATCAAAACTAGGAAACTAAAAACAAAACATGTTTATGTTCTGAAAAGAATTGAGGAAATTGTATTAAAATGTTCAGGTTATATAATTTAACTTAGATATTTCAAATTAGTCAAAAATTAAATTACTTTAATTAAATACAACAAAAACTATTTTCTAAAACTAACTCTAACATTGTTGGTAGCATTAAACATTCCCAAAAGGATTAAAATAACTAATTTTTAAATGGTCTTCGTAATTTTCACAAGAGCTGCCACACGATAACAGAAATTTTATTTTTATTAAAAGTTTTTCCACTGAATTAAGTGCGATATAAAAGCTTCTTGTGTAAAGAGAATAGGGTATTTAAAGATCAGTTTCTAAGCGTAGGGATGTATCCGTACCGAATTTACTAAATAATTTATCCTAGAACAACAAACCCAATGGTAAACAGAAAACAGAAGTTCCTAGCCCCTTGATTTGTACTAGTTATGCTCGAGTATAAACCTATATATAGGGATATGGTATAGAAAGGAAAGGGTCGATAACAATAAATATCGGTAAAGAAATTTTACTACTATTATTAGCACCACGTCTTACTACCCATTCAGGTAATACGCACTTATGTTAATATGTAAAGGTAAGGTGATTGTGAGCTTAAATGGAGGACCTACAGTTTAACGTGGAACCCGAACCACGGTGGAGGCCTGACATTCCACACATTCAGAAGTTGTGATTAATACACGTCTTGTCAAAGGTGAAGGAAGGGTTTGGTAATCAGAAAAATCTGTGCCAGGACCGAGGGTTGAACTCGGGACCCTAACATATAAGTCTGACACCTTAATCATAGACCGCCAGGTAACCTAATAAAAAATTTAATCGGGAAAAATATTGTTTTTATCAATTAATAATTTCAACTTTTGCATAGTAATAATAATAGTATTTTCATATTTATTTAAAAGCTGAAAATTATAAAGAGTTAATCATATTAACGTATATTTAGGTATATTGCATTTATGTTATGTGTTGGAACTTGGAAGGTTTGATAGATAGTATTGTATGGTGGATATTATAAAATGTTTTACCAAACCAACTTTCAAAATATCTATGAAAATTTAGCTGATGAAAAGTTATTTAATAGCTAAATATGATTAGTAATATATTTTTTCTATCTATCTTGTACCCTCTTTAAACATAGTAAATATTTAATACCAGATTAAGTTAAGATAGTTAAAAAGTTGTTTATTTCGATACCGATCCGATACCGGAGTGCGATTACTGATATCAGTAGAAGTATTGGATAAAATTCTAGAGTATAAAATTACAAGTATCGAAAGAAAAATACCTATATTAGTAAAGAATCGATACTTTTTCACATCCCTATCTATATACATATATAAAAATGTAGTTAAGTACTATCTGAGTTGGGCTATAGATCACCTGGAAATTATGCTTCAATAATTATTCATACATTCAGTATCCGGCTATCGAGATGGGTATTATAAACACTTCTAAAAAAAGCTAGAGAATTTATTTTGGCCACCATACTATACACGTTTCCTAAATTATTTTATATACGAGAAATTGAATAATCGTGTAACTTTAAGGCAATTGGCCCTTTTCATTTGGCGTGGAAATGCAGAACCATGAGAACAAACGGTTATCTTCAAGAATTTTTATTGTTTTGCAATTTTCTTTTCTGAAACGGTTTGTTCAAGAATAGAAGCCTATTGATTAATCTATACTTTTTATATACACACCTCCTCTATAATTTTAACAGTGATTAAATATCGATAAAATTGACAATTTTCAATAGGAAGCCACTGGCTTGATAAAAAAAATTGTAACTATTAATAAACATCAATACATTATCTTAGAAGTGGTGTTGAAAATATTAACATAAAAATTTCACTCGGTCTAGAGAAAACCGATATTTCCAAAGGTATGATTTTTCCGTGAGACCTCCGGTAACTAGCACCATCTGCGGTTTCCGTGATCTAGCTGTTCTTGTTGGCGCGGAAGGATACTTTGGTCGGTTATAAAGCCCAGCCACGCCTTTCACCCTCCTACCCACCACCCCACAAAATAGGTTTTAGACTTGCACTCGACAAGGCCAAGGGCCTTAAGTAATCATGTTAAATATTTGGCTTATAACTCTTGAATTCTTGTTAATAAATGTACTTACTCTATGACATAATGAACTTGAAAGTTCTTTGCAACACTTACAAAAGAAAGCCACCTATTCCTATCTTTAGATATATCCATCCAGTCCACCTTATTACACCCTACCCTTATCTACTGAGCTAGTTCTATCCAGTCCACCTCATTACACCGTATCACTTTCAGGTCTAATCTAACGTTACCCTCCCATCGGTCTCTCTTCCATTGGGTTTACCAGTCAGTACCCCTAAACTCTCCCCCTCGCACTGCATGTCCTACCTACAGTAATCTGAGAGATTTGACTATCCTAACAATGTCTTGTAGTGAGTACAGGAGATGTGATTTATCATAATGTAACCTCTTCATTCCCCAGTATCCTCATCCTTTTATGGACCAAATAACTTCCTAAGCATCTTGTTTTCGAGCACCCTAAATTTATATTTGTCGTGTAAGATAAGAAACCATATTTTCAACTATAAAGAATAACCGCTAAAGTTATTGTTTTGTATATTCTGAGTTTAACATTCCTGGACAGCAGACAATAGGTTAACAACTTAGCGACCGAGTACTAGCGTGCATTTCCAGACTATATTCATTACCAAATTCCCACTTTAGTATAATTATTGTTAGTTAAAACTGTTTCTAAATACTTAGACTTATTATCAACGTCAAATGACATGTTGTTTACAGTAAATTCTAAATAATCGTACTCAATCTGTGTTCTCTCTGTAATCATAAAGTTAGTCTTTTCAGCGTTCATTTCTAAACCCATTTTCTTATTATTACATAATAAAATCTCTGTATTTCTTGCAACATCTTAGCTAACAGCATATTATTTGAATTGAAAAATGACATTTGACAAATACGAGTATAAATGGCTTGGCTATTCATTCTTAGCACAGATTCTTACTACCCGTTCGGGCTATACGCTTAAGTAATAATTACGCTAATGGATAAGGAATTGGGAAAGTTGAATATAGAGGAAGTGAACCCGCATTTGTGTGCAGGGAGAGTGGAAGACAATTTAGGAAAAACCACCCCAGTTCACCCGAGTGAGATACGAACCTCGATCTCCCCGTCCTCAGCAGTCTAGCGCAACACGAAGCTAGCGCGTTAGCTAAACTACACCAACGAGGTGGGTATATCTTGATTATTTAATTTATTCTTAACCAACAGAGTTAAATCATCTATGTATCATCCTAATAGCTGTATTGTACCGTTTAATTTCAAGCCTTTGTTTTTAAAACTTATAAATATTAAATTAATAATAGGTTCCCAATAGATAAAATTACATTTATTTAAAAGGGGGGGTTTTAGTTATAAATTAGCGATTTATTATAAGCATATTTATGTTTGCTGACGTCATTAGATTAATTAAATTCTTACATGACTTAAGCTTCACAAAATATATATCAAAACTCTTTCATAATAAATATATTTAGCTGGATGTAAGAGCTATGGGGAAAATCTAATTGCTATTTAATCCTAATAAATTTATATTTAATAAATATCAACCTTTAATAATAATAAAAAAGGACCAAACCAAACTGAGAACATTTCACTAAGGAGCAAGTAACATAGAATGTTATTAGTGAGAGGGGAATTTAATTTTGTATCTCGTTGGTAAGCTTACGTAAAACTATAGCTAAGGTACAAGTATACATAGTGTGGTGTTTTTTTACAGTCAGTATATATGCGGTAATATTATAATATGTAGATAACTAGTGTGGTTATGTTTGACAAGAATCCGGGCCACCATTTCTTTCGGAGGGGAAGTAAAGCCATCGGTCCCTTGTTGATTGTGACATGTAAAAGAACACTGGAAGTTATGCGGAGATACCTTTCCTGGCGAAATTGGTAAGCTCTTTAGCGTTCGCTCAGAGGAATTTAGGGTATATTACAACTGGGAACCATCACACTTTCTCAATTCCTCTAGTACAAGGGATTTCTACCATCCAGCACCAGAGGGATAGAAAAATCACATCAACCAAACTTCCGGTTGTTGACTTAAGAAGATGTTTGTTTGAAAATAGCCTTTATTGAAAATGTAATTTTTTGCTTTCAGACATCTTTCTTTAGATAATGTGTAGAGTGTTTGTATGCTGTTGAGTTGAACATATTTTAATTTAATTATATTTTGTAGAATGCATTTAGAGTCCAATTTTCATAGGAAAGTGATAAAATATACAAGATCTGCTTGTATGTATTCATGTGTCAAGCTATGTTATATGTAGCTGTCACTTGGTAGAGATAGCCTAATCATTATAAAATAATATTTTCAGTAGATATATATTAAGACTTTAAGAATTTTGTCCGCAAAATATATATTTGTTTATTCTAAAAGGTGGTTACAATGAAAATTGGACTTAGTGTTCCATTGATCATAAGATTTATGTTATAATTTTTGTAATTATCTTATGGTGTTGATCTGAACAGAGCTGATCGGTGATAGTGAGAAATTCACTTTTATTGTAGGTTGGGCAAAAACATTTCGATGATTATGTGTGCAATGATTTTGTGCTTGTGTACCATCTTCTTTAAATGATAGGTTAGGATAATGTATTTGAAGATGATTTGAATAATCTGTCCCATTAAAAATATAGATAATTGTGATACTGTACATATTGTTATTACTTTATTATATTGGTTGATTGAATAGTGTTGATATTGATCACAATATTGTCGTTTTATGTCACGCCAGGCAGTGTTTTAGAGTTAATAGTGTATGGAATGCTATTGCGACGTTTCGGCTGATTATTTTTTTTAAATAAGGTGTGCAATGCTCTTGGCAAAAGTCTTAATATGCTATTCTGTACATTTTTCTTGTTTTTGTTGTTTAGAGACTTCCAAGGATTAATATTTGCGTAATAACAATAGTGAATTAATACAAAAGTAAATGTAATCAATTCTGCATCAGCAGTCACGTGAGTTATTATAACAAGATCATTAATTCTGGTTTGCAGGGTGTAACGAGAAATCTTTTTGATAAATGGTTTTCCGTTCTCCTATAACGAAAATATAGGTACATTTTCTCTAAGCTATTCTATCTTCGTCCCTATTCCATTATTATGATTAAATAAATTAATCCCGGATGTGCAGTAAGATGCGATACAAAAGATTTCAGTATGCAACAAGGAATTAGACAATTTACAAATTACCATATCAAAGGATATGTGACGTCAATTGGTCAATAATATATTTCTCTCTGATGCGATTCCAAATATTTCACGTCATATATCAGTTGCTTCTTGTAAGCAGAAAATACTATGGCGATAAGTATCAACTTCTAACCTGAGAGCATATACATACAACTAAATACAAAACAAATCCTTTACAATTTCAATGTAGACAAATAACAAAATTTAATTCAAGCGTTATTACAAATAAAACATTAAACAGTTGCAGAATACATCAAGACGAATTCAACAAAAATATGTACGGTTAATGGAACAGACTGCTTAGCTTCTTTACATACAAATGGAGATATTTACTTAAAACTCGTAAGAAATTGTTTCAGAAACATAATGGAAAATAAAATCCTGTTCCATCAAAGAGCATGAAAGAAATATTAATATACACTGTTCCAGAAATATATTTAGAATAAATTAACATATCCATTCACTAAAGAGTATAAATATCCACTACAGATTTTCCAGACCTTAATTTTTAAATAAATATTTGCAAATAGGTCATAAACTATTGGTTTATTAAATATATATTTCAAATGAAAGTATATTTTTATTTTGAATAGTTATAAAAAACTTTCCAATGATAAATTATTTCGTTTCTCAAAGAGTTATCGATATGTTATCAATATTTGATATATCCGCTTATGTAAAATATCCACTAAGTCATTTCCACAGAAATATGAGATGCATCATTTTGTTTACAATGTTAAACATTACCTAGATATGAATTTTAACTAAAACAATTATAACCAATTTCTAAAAAAATGCTTTTTTCT